>JAFEMH010005552.1:0-158901 GCA_022495995.1 Adenophora triphylla var. japonica
TGAACTCGTGACCATTGCTCCCTGGAGGAGTGATCTTGCACGATAGCAATCGATTCCCCATGTGGCAAAAGGCCGTGGCGTGATCATGCAATAGAGTTCGTGAGGAGGGATGTAATTGAGGATTGGAAGGCAGATTGGCATTTATCGCGACTTCGAATGGCTTGGATGCGATGCATTTCCATTGATATCCAATAGTACCCCATACGGAGCTGATGCGTATCCAATGCTCGGGCATTCATGTGCGGACCGCGGGTTTCCGTTGTGAACTTCGTTCATTAGCTCGCTAGCTTTTCTTTGTTTACACAGACCGAGTGGCCCTTGAGTGGCGCTTCTTGTACAACATACCCTCTAGAATGACGGAAATGGGATGCCGGGCGTTTTAATGCCATCATGTTTTTGGCTTTGATCCCTTCTTTGTATTTTCCATCTTCATTTGTGAAGGAAGCTTCTCCGCTTTGGAAGTGCTTGAAGTAAATCTGATTGTACCGCGGTTCGTCGATCGTTTCTTTTTCTTTTTTGATCTCACGGCCAATAGGCGGGTGTTTCACAGTCTGCCTATTACGAGGGTTTGTGCTTTTCCATCGGGAATTTCGACAAGAGGCGAGGGTTTCCGGGCGTCTGCGAGCAGTTTCTGTCTCTTGGCAAATAGTGAAAAGAGATGTCCTTGAGCGAGCTTGATAGGCTCCTCCATGTACGGCCCAGTGGAAATTGCCACGAAGGAGCGAGAATCCTACCGTACTTCCATTTGTTGGATACTTGATTGATGATCAATGCGAGTCTCCATATACATCCGGCTTACGAGATGTTGCGCTCGAGGGCGGCTTGCTTCCAAACCCTGCTTGCACTTGAGGCTTCGTATTCTATTTGCATTGTTGGTTGCTTCAAAATTGACTTGATGGCTATGGGAAGTATGCTCGTCACTTGGGATCGACAAGGAGCATTCCAATACCATTCCCCTTCTTGTTGGCTGCCCCATCGAAGAGAAGAGTTGCCGGCGGTTTGCGGTATCCAATCAGCCCCCGAAAAGATTCCGTCACATCCAGAAATTGCGGATCGGGACCCACTTAGGTTTCATTGCTTGGGAAGTCGGCCGGGCGATACGCCATTACTACTAGCCTCTTTGTTGATTTTCGACCATGCTGGCTGATGCTTCGAACTCCGGACGGGAAGAACAATGGCACCACTTGGCTAGCCATTGCATGTGAAACGGGAGATGGCTTGTCAAAGAGAATTATCGAGGACGGGAGTCCACTTTGGGAGACCGGGAAGCACGATGCTTGGCTTGCATGTAGTGTTTGATTTCCCGACTACCCATACCGAGGCGGTACAAGTTTTCTCTACGATCTTTGAGTAGGCGAGTTCGCTTCATGGCTTGAAAGCTTTTACTTACAGAAGTAGATTAGCATGCTCAACCTTGGAATCTTTACTGTTCTTGTGCCAGTATTGCTCACGCGATTGACGTGTACATTGCGTGAATACGAGAGTAGTGGCTTGGCTCTTCGTGTGGCGGAGCACGAAGGTAGGGGATTAACTTGGGAGCAAAGTAGGTCTTGATCTTCTCCAAAGTTTGCTTTGTTTGGCATTTTCGGAGTCCCATTTGATGTCGGCATTCTTTTTCACTCGGTTTGAACATGGGCTCGCGAGAGAAGATGTCAAGCTTGGTTGATAGAAGCG
This sequence comes from Adenophora triphylla var. japonica, assembly GCA_022495995.1. Lineage (NCBI taxonomy): Eukaryota > Viridiplantae > Streptophyta > Magnoliopsida > Asterales > Campanulaceae > Adenophora > Adenophora triphylla. The sequence continues at coordinate 1,675 of JAFEMH010005552.1, forward strand.
TGATGTGCTTGAAGCATCTTCCCATGAAGCTCTTACTGCTTGTACATTAGGGTTTGAGGCGCGCTTCGTGATCGATGATGGCCTTGATCTTCCACGGGATCGGCATTCGATACACTCTTTACGTAACCGTATGTACCCCGGTACCTTGCCGCGCTTGGCGCTTAGAAGGTGCACTTTGCTTAGGGTTTAGCCTCGCATGGAGTGTTTTACGAGTCTGTTGAAGAACTTCCCTCGAATGCATGTCATGTCTTCTGCGCTATCTCGATCCCTTAAATTATATGGATGATCATGTCGTCGACATATACTTGATTTCCTTGTGAATCATGTCATGGCAAGAGAGAGGCAGTTGTTGACCCGGCCAGTAGTAAGTAGCCCCGGCGTTCTTTAGGACCGAAGCGGCATGGCCAGGTAGTGTGATGTCCCCACAATGCGAGTGGTGAGAGGCGATGCTTAGCTTGATCCTCCCTCGAGACATGCCTTGATGCGGTTGCTTATCCGGCGAATCCGTCCCAACCGAAGGACTTTACTTGAAATGTTGCGCGTGGTGTCGACCCCGGCATGTCGATGTTAGGCGTGAGGAAATCATCTTTAGGGGTGGCCTTGTTTAGAGATCGAAATCTACCTGACATCGACCTTTCCGTTGGCGCTTGGTGAGTCACGATGTTGGAGAGCCAACCGTCGGGTACTCAATCACTACTGATGAAACCAACTCGGAGCATTTTACTCAATTTCTTCTTTAACTTTGCAAGGACCACTCTGCAGCTTGATCTTGCGCATTACATTGTGACCGAGGGCTTGGATTCGGGATCCCGAGGAATTACATGCTCCACGATTGAGGATCGAGTCTGGCATGTCTGGTATGACCGGGCGAAGCACGTCAGCAATACTCCCGGAGGAAGGAGTTTTAGCTCGAGGGCTTCCTTTTACTGCATCGGCGTAGCGCCCACTTGTGTCTCTTTAGGCTCTTGCGGGCAACGACCCCGGAGTTCACTTTGGTCATAACTCTCTTCGGCTGACTTGGGCCCGGTTGTCCCTCTTGGTCAACTACACAGCTCGAGAACTTCTTTAATGTATTGTTCGTTTAATGTATGTCTGCTTCTTTATCAATTGAATTATTAACGTCTTTTAAGTTGTTTGTTAACTTATCGGTTGTTAAAGTGGCAATGGAGAGGATACTCCGAAAGAGTCGAGACTTTTCATTAAACAAGAACCGGAATACATGATTGGCTCACAACATTATCGCTAGTCCTCCCAGGCGTAAAAGGCCGTTGGATGACTTCGAGAGAGGCTTGGACTTACGACAAGGAGGCGGCTTCGAGAGGAGTTTGAGATTGAGGTTTAGGGAGATGTGGGTGCGGGCCCCGGCGCTTGTCTTCCCGGATACGCTGGCTTTGCCCTTGGTCAGTGAAGATTGCAATTCTTCGGAGTGGCATTCTATTTGGATGCTTGATGAGGAGTGCGGGGATCGAGAAAGCTTGGCCTGCTTTGTCCCAGTCATGCAAGCGATCATGCTTTGTTGTCGGAGCCCCAGTCGATCAAGTTGGGCGGCTCCGCGGCTTCTTCACCAGCAGACTCTGCATGGCCCAGTCCTTTGAGCGTCTTCTATGAACTCTGGTTCATACAGCTTTGAGACTTGCTTGTCTCGAATGTGGCCTCGGCGGCTGATCCAAACAATTTGTTTCCCATGGAGAGTACCTTGAGTTGCTCCTCCAGAGTGCAGGATTCCCCTTGAATGTGTACTCATCTTTGGGCCCCGTGGTGGCGATTGAGTCCCGAGGTAGAGGCTGTGATGTCGAGAACGGCTCCACCTTGTCGGATTAAGAGCTTTGAGTCCTACGAAAGCGCTTGAGGTCCCGTGCTAAGCTGTTCCACATTCTTCACGCGATGTCGCGTCTCTCCCGACTATCCTGCTTCTTTCTCATCTTCATCGGTTCGGCAGTCGGTCCCTCGGTTCTGCCGGTTCGGCTAGCCGATTTGTCGGTCCCCTCGGTTCTGCTGTCGGTTCCTTGTCGGTCCCTCGGTTACCACCAGGATTGGCTGTCGGTTCCACTTGTCGGTCCCCTCGGTTCTGCTGTTGGTTCCCTTGGTGAAGTAATGAGCGAGTCAAAGCTGGAGTCGGAGGTGGAGTGTGCCGTCGGAGGTTCCCCTTTTACGAGGCTGCTTGCCTTGGTGCGGGCGAGCCTTTTGTCTTCCTTGATGTCGGCGGTGTTGGCACGTGGCCAACCTGGACCGTGGTGTGGTCCTTGACTTCAATAACTTGGTGTTGGCCTTGCGGCCTTTTGCGAGCCCGATCACAGGATGAAGTTCATGAGTTTCATCATCTTCGTAGGCGGGAGGAATGCTTGTCGTGAAGATAGGTGGAAGGTCCACGTTGCATATTTGGATCTTGGAGGTCTCGAGTGAATCCGAGTTAATGGCATGTCATCATTATGCTTGATTTCCAACAGCCCTTTGGAATGTGGTTAGTCTTTGGTCCCCTCGGTGGTAAGCTCGCATTGTAGGGTATTTGTGGTTAGCTTCGTTGCCTTGCATGAACTTGAGGCGATGAAGGGTGGATGCCACGCCATTGATTTGATACGGCCGGGGACGCCCCAGGATAGGCTGTGAAAGTGATTGGAATGTCCAACACTTGGAATTCGGTGGGGATCACCCGCTTGCCGAACCGAGATGTTAAGAGTAGCAACCCAGAAGCGTACGGGAAGTAGAGTCGTAGGCCTTGACGGTGTGGGTGAAGGCTTAAGATACGTGGGCTTGATGTCAAGCGAGGTCCGTCATCTTGGCGGGCAAGACATTCATTCCAGAACCTCCGTCTACCAACACGCGGGGAAGGCGACGCTCGTCAGTGGGTTTGTGATGTAGAGCGGCTCATTGTGATCGGCCCCAAATTTTGGAAAGGTCCAAATGCGTGAAGGTGATTATGTTGCCATAGTGGATGTTGCCCGATCATCGAATGACTTCATGCAGGGTTGCGTCCACGGGGACCATGGTACGGGCCGGGCTTTCCTCTAGCTTGAGCTTGTGAGGATAAGAGGAGGTGGCCGAGAGACCAAGGAAATGTTCGCTGAGTGCACTTGGCGAGTGAGGATCGGGTCCTCTTTCGAATTTGCGTCTTCGAGTGGCCGGATTGCAATTCAGCTCATTGTCGGCTTTTTGGTGGCCTTAGGTGGTAATGCATGGATTTGACCCGTCGGGTTAGAACGGACATCGGGTTTGGTCCCTTCGAGCAGTGTTTTGCTACAGGTTGAGCCATAGTTAGAGGAGGATTCCTCGTAGCGTAGGGCCATATGTCTTCCCTCGGCTCGCTGATTGTGGATGAATTCAGGAGCTTCGGCGGCTTGACGGATTGTCCGGAGATGCGCTTGGATACCCCTCTGCGAGGAGGTAGCCTACAGGTTGTGCAACTTGATTGTTCGGAATGTCGGTGACCAGCAGTAGGTTGCACAGCCGAAGCGTGCGTTCTTTAACCCTCAGGGAGGTTGGAGAGTTCTCGGCTCAAGCGAACGGTCTCCTTGATCTCTTCACGGTATATCGCGTTCCTTTCCTTCTTCTTGAGCATACTCGGGGCATTACGGAGTTGGAGTGCAGCGATACTCGTGGTTTGCTAGTTTTCCTCCGCTGCACAGGCCCCGAGATCAACCTTCTTGCGGCGGAACTGCGTCGAGAGTTAATGCTGCGTTTCTTCCCATGTGAGAATAGCCGGTGCTTCTTTGAGCTGCGTGCGGCGGTCTAGGTAAACCTCCGTCGGGGAGAGTTTTCTCCTGCTTTATCGAGTGGCGGGTATGTCGGAAGGTGAGTACACGGCTTCCCGAACATCTGCCCATGTGGCCCCAGTTCTTTGCCCAGGTTGATCGTTTACGCCAAAAAACGAATGCGTAGGCACATGGAATTTCCACGAGTAGTTGCTCGAGGCAATTTCCATCCTCCTCTTGTTTTTAAATAGACCTTCCTCCCTGAGTTGGCCTTTCAATTTGAGTGCGGAAATGATCCGTTCCCATCCTCCCGGGACCCTTGGGAGTCCGGTTTTGTTGACTTCATGCCGGCTTGGAAGAGAATGGTTTCATCGTCTTCGTCGTCGCTTTCTGAGAGAACTTGCTTTCCTCGGGAAGGTAAAGCGGCAGGATTCTTTACTGTTGTGTCGTTCCATCTCCTAGGTCATCGGGACCGTTGACCGCCATTACTGCGAGAGGGGTTGGATGAGAACGAGACGGTAGTCGAGGAAGTTGCCATGAGCAAAACTTTTGAGGTCGGCAGTGCAGAGTGGCCTCTAGCTTTACTGCAGAAGCCCTGTGACACTTTAAGGGCTTGGTCCTGTAGGTCTTTCGAGCTTGGTCTTCGTCCCAAAGACTGACTTTCTTGAGCGGCTAGTTCCATGAGGGCTTTCCTTGCGAGAGCTAAGCGGTCTCCGTAGGTGCGCGTCATCGGCTAGTGTCGAGAACCAGTGATTACATTCAAATCGCCGAATGGCGAAACACTGGATTACGTTGACGAAGGAAGTCGGGCCAGGACATTCCATGCGGCCTTCCTTGATCTCGATTACCAAGAAGTTTGCCCATATACGCTTGATTGACCCCAGCGGGGAGGGGTATTGAATGCAATGTTGACGAGTCTCGTGATCTCGCTCGATCGCGAGTCTATCGAGCTAGCGGTCGGCGGCGGGGATGTACGAATCAGGGGCGTGACGGTTTGGGAGTAGAATCGAGCTGGAGCATGTTGATCTTTGAGGTGGTCATTTCCCATGTCGGAAGGCGGCGGCTACGCCTTGCGGGAAGACTTTCCACGAGATGTTTTCGGGGTGGGCTGCCGGAAGCGTTCCCGAGGTTGATCGACTTGTAGCGAGGGTGAGAGCTTGGTCTCCTTGTGTTGCCCTTGGCCTTGGCGGCGCTTGAGGGTATAAGCTTGGCGGCGGCACGGGCCGGTTGCAGCTGGAGGCTGAGTACTCGGAAGTAGTGATGAGCTACGAGCTCGCTTGGCCGAGGCCTCGTTTACCGTGGCGAGCGGTCGTCGAGGTGACCTTGGTATTGCGAGAATCGACGATAAGGACCGGATCCTTGGTATCATCGGGATATGCGGAATAGATGATGTTGACGAAGTCGTGCGTCGATCACTTGATCGAGAGGATTCTTCGTCGTGTCAACATTAACTTCCAATTGTCGGATAGGCTATGCATCTTTGGACGTTGAGCTTGACAATTTCCATGGTATTGGAACCTTGGTCGTAGGTGACACGATCGGAAGGAGTTCGGTCCTCAAAGCGAGCATGTGAATGCGAGAGGTGCGCTTGCGGGTGCCGCGTCCTCGGCTCCGGAGAGTCCGGATTCGTCGTCATCGATCGCTCAATCCGAGTGTAGGGACGTATTGCGTGCGGTTGCGTTCTTTGGAGCGGCTAGGAAAATCTATCGTACCCCATGCCGTTGGAGAAAGAGGGTGCAGCGGGTAGTTCCTCGTGGAGGACATCCCATACGACTTCCATGCATTCATCACGAGAATGACGGTGCTTGTTGACCTTTATCACAAAGATCTCTTCGCTGGCGGGAGCAGAGAGAGTTGGTTTGGAGAATGCGAAACGAATCTCAGATTGGAGGCTGGGGTTTATGTGCCCGCGTCATGGCGATATTCGGCGTTTCCTTCCAATCGCACTCCAAATGTTGGAAAGACAGTTGAACTTGATGTATCGGGCTTCGAGTGCACTTTGCTCGAGTACGTTTACATAGTTAGCATCTCCGGACTACGAGGATTACGATGAGATTTGCCCGATAGTCCCTTGGTTGATTCGAAGGAGGTAACCCGGTGCACGAGTGCGGACACGCAGCTCTTGTCTCGGCTTCGTTTCCTATGAGGAAACTATCCCCTCGGATGACTTCGAGATCTCCTGCCGGTTAATGAACTTAACACAGCTGATGGAGAGTGGAAGCTATGGCTTTCATGTGGTGTAGCCAAGGGCGTCCCAAAGAAGCGTGAACTCGGATGGAATGTCCATCACGTGGAATTTTCTTTGGCACCATTTGGGTTTCGAACCGAGTTCCCGAGTCACCGTCCCGAGGATGGGGCGAGGCGAGTTGTCGTAGGCCTTGATAGTCGGCGACGGAATCGAGATGGCTTTCATTGATGCGGAGAGCTCGCATCATCTTTGAGAGGGAGAACATTAACGGCTGACCCGTTATCTACCAATACTCAGGGAGTGATATGGTGTTGAGTTTGAGAGTGATGTACGAGCTTCGTTGTGCCCCGAGGCATCTCGGTAGGTCTTCGTCACGAACGTGATCATGCGCCATACGAAACGGGAGTCGTAGATCTCGTCTCTATCCGTAGAAGGAGAGTCATCCGGCCATCCGTTTCTGTCTTCCTCTTGCGAGGTAAAGCCTTTCTTTGGAACCTCGGGAGTGTGTTGAGGTTGCTGTGGCGGTTGCCGCCCTTGGTTAGCACATTGATCGAGTGCGATTGCCAAGGCGACCTTGATCTTCCTTTCTTGGTCCGAGCTCGGAAAGGCGGACAAATTGAATCTTAGGCGATCCGCGGAGGGTTGGAAGCTTACATTGGCGATAAGATTACCAAGATCGAGGTATTCCGGTGTCCCGAGTGCAGATTACAGTTTCGGCGGGACTTTTCGGCTTTCCACCTGTTTGCTCTAAAGATGCGTATAGCACTGGAGGCAAAAGAGGGTAGGCTGGAGTACGGTCACGTAGTAGTCGAACCTCCCGGAAGGTTCTCCAGTGTACCTACTGCTGGTATCCCCGGCTTCGTATCTTTCTCTCGATTCTTTGTTGAGAGGATTTCTTCTTTTGTTTTCTCGGAGGATTGCTCCGGACGGTTTCTCGGGACTCGTACTCCGGGCGAGGCGGAAGCGATCGCAAACATCGTAGGCGATGTGGACATTAGAGGAGGATCCAGTTTGAAAGAGGCGGGCGGATTACAGTGGCACTCTTCTTGGGCACCCACTCCAGTGGAATTCACCTTGTTATTGTTCGGAAAAGGGTTCCCGTATTGGGCCACGGGGCGCTCTAACTTGCCTTCTTCTATCAAGTTACGGATTTCGTATCGTAACCCCAAACGGTTGTCGGTGGTATGGCCGTAATCTTGATGGAAGGCGCGATATTTGCTCTTGTCCGCATTGGCTACGGGAATTCTTGGGTTTGTAATTGGCAACGGGCTTAAGGAGACCCTCCTTGATTAACCCTTCCGGCATCTTGCTCGGTGGCATGTCCAACTTGTCGAAGTGTACGGCGGCGCACGAGTAGAATTGTTGCTTTGTGGGGCCCAGGTTTTACATTACCCATTGTCCACGATGGACGTAGTTGACGAGGCGTATCTTTCCACTTTCTTAGGGGCGGTGCGGGATTGAATGCAGCTGCTGGCGGTATACGCTATGGGCGTGCGGTAGCCAGCTTTTCCTTGAGATCCTTCTCGAGCGTGAGCCGGCATTGACCATGGCCGGAGATGCAGGAAGAAATTGTGGCCCGATGAGAGTTCGATGGACGGTCTTAAGCGGGACTTGAAGATCCGCATCTGTTCATCTTTGGAGAGTGGCTCCATGATCTCGGAGAGTTTCCGGCTCCATCTCTTGTAGAATTCCCCAACACTTTCATCCGCTTTACGCTCGGTGGTGATTAAGTCCCTCGCGACTTGTTTCCCGCTCTAAGTTGGATGCATGCCGTTCGAGGAAGATGTTGCTTGATCTGTTCCCAGTGTGGCGATCCGCGAGCTTGACCCTCGAAACCATCGTAACTTGGCCCGAACTTTTAAGCGTATCTTTGGAAGTGGTCGGCCATTTCTTTGGAGGGTTGCTCCTTTTGCTCTCATGCAGAACGTAGGTGTCGACGTGCGTTTGAGACATTCGGTTCCGTCGAATCGGTCCATCTCAGGCATTACGAACTTGGCGGGAGAGGCGTGACCATTCCGGATACGTGGATTTGGCGTTTCTGCTTTGAGCTGCTCATGGTGGCTTTCGAGGTCTTTCATTTGCTCGACCATCCGAGGCTAAGGTTGGGTCCGGTGGTGGGCTGTGAGGCTCGGCGCCGGGTGCTACCACGTGAGCGGTAGTGATTGGAGGTGGAAGGCTTGGTATATGAGAATATACGGGGGCCTTTTTACGGCTGTATCGGGGTTTGTCCCCGGTGTTTAGGGATTCGTGTATAGGCAGCAGGACGAACCCGGGAGGGTATTGAGGAATATTGGCATCTGAGATGGTCGGCGGTGCGGCGGGTGGTATTGAGTGATAGGAGTAGCAGGGCGACCAAAAATGGCGGGGTTGCCACGAGAGGTGGCAACATGGAGCCTAGGTCATTTGTTTCCTTGGTTGGAAGGCATCCAGTAAGTTGGCGGGAGGAACTGATTGAAGGTTTGGTGAAGCTGGTTTCGGGGAATCGTCATCCTCGACCGAGGACAAAAAATGCCGTACGGCCCAGGGGATAGGCTTGCTATACCACGCTCATTCGAAAGGCTGTACCACGAAATTCTGGCGATCTTCTTTACGCCTCTTGTGAACCTCACAAGCCCGGATGGCTTCTTCCAATGTCATATACATTACCGGTGGCGGGGTCCTTCCCCGTCCACGATTTCTCAGTGAGCTAGACATGTCGGAAATTCTGAGGAGGCGAGGGAACCAGAAGAAGCTGTCCGACGCCAGCTGCCGTTACGATGATCCTGGCAAGGCGGCCCGGCCGGAAATCGAACCACTTTACGCTCATTGCGAGGAACGAAAGGAAGGGTTTAGGCTTCGGAAAAGGGTATTTGGCTCAAGGTTTCGGGCTTGTGCAATGTGCGATTACCAGTTAATGTTTACTTAAAGCGCGTTTTCTCGAGTCCTAATCGGTTGGAAAAGAGCGGGTCTTCTTTTCGCAACTAATCCTAGAGCTCTAATCAGTGGATCTCGTCACTACGCTTATAAGCCCCTCGTTTCCATTGTAGATCATCTTTCTCGGGACGGACTATCCCGGCGAGGTCGATAAGGCAAGCGAGTTCCACCGACAAAGGAAAAAGTGAACTTAAGGCTAGGCGATCACGCAAACTTTCAACGTGTGTGACGTACGGGCCACGGTCGAAGTCAACGTCCTTAAGTTAAGGCGGGGATCGTGCCAAAATTTGGGCATGACCTCTCTGACTCGCTTGTGCGAAGACCTTAGCTTTTAGCGTTGGCCAAGTTGTGGGCGGCACGATACATACGGCGAGGTTTGGTGACACGGCGTCACATTGAACCTTCGGGTATATTTTTCGGCAGAGCTTCGCGTCAAAGTCAAGGCTGAAAAGCTCAAGACTTCGGGTCGGGAATGACCTTCGGTCTCAAACTCTCGAGCTTGACTCGGAGCGGGGCCCGGCGTGAAAAAACATACACTTAGGCTTTATGACACGAGCTAAGCCAAAAACCAACGGGGTCTTGGACAAAGTGTGACACTGAAGAGTTCATGGCTTACACGGGCGAGGATGGGATGTTTGGGACGACCCCGTGCGCCCCGAAAGGTGTCAGCGAACCAATCGGAGTGCAGCGATAAGGCCATCCCGGGTTAGGGGTTGTAGTGTGCAGTGTACCGAGGCAGCAAGTGCACGTGAAGTGCGGTGTTCCGAGGCAGCAAGTGCGCGTAGTGTGCGGTCACTAAAATTCCTTTTTCTGAGTAAAACAGAGATTTTTTTCAGAATGTCTCTTAAAGAATTTATGATGCGCAGTTCAAAAGACGACAATGAAAATCAAACATGAATGGGGATGCACAAACATGGTAAGATTTTGAAAAGTTGACAATGTAATGCCTTTCGAAACAAAAACCGTTCGAGGTTTAAAGTAACACACGCACACGAAAACGAAGAAGGGTAAACGAAAGTTTGACCCACGGAAGGCTTTTTAGAAAACATCGGCAGTTTTGAAAAAAGTATATTTTCCCCAGCGGAGTCGCCAACTGAAATTACCCGGGATTTCGCGCGGGCGCGAAACGCGGTTGTCTTTCGCGGAGGGGTTGGTGTACGAGACCTCGCTTCATGGGAAGGAAAAATGAGGAGTCGCCACGCGGTTTTGTATTTTGAGCCCAAACGTTGAGAAACGGCTTTAGAAAATGGTGTCGTTTTTATTGGTAGCAAAAACTTAGGAAAAGGCTTTGAAAACGGGGATCATTTTTATTGGCAGCAAAAACGAGTAAAAAGCTTTTTGTACCAGAGATTGTTAGGTTCGGAGGTCAAGTTACATTTCGGGTAGAGTATTACGAGATCGCCCGAAACGCCTCGCATGACGAGTCTTTCTCCCTTTCTCGAAATCGTGTGTGTGTGTGTGTGTTTTGAAATGGGGGCTTGAATGACAAGCTTAATCTTGGTTTGAATGACAAACGTTGATTAGGTGACTTTTGAAAAGACGAGCGTTTGAATGACAAACGTCGGTTTTGAGTTTGAAATGAGCGTTTGCGTGGCAAACGTCGATTTTGAGTTGAAATGAGCGTTTGCGTGGCAAACGTCGATTTTGAGTTGAAATGAGCGTTTGCGTGGCAAACGTCGATTTTGAGTTTGAAATGAGCATTTGCGTGGCAAATGTCGCTTTTGAGTTTGAAAGGAGCGTTTGCGTGGCAAACGTCGATTTTGAGTTTGAAATGAGCATTTGCGTGGCAAATGTCGCTTTTGAGTTTGAAATGAGCATTTGCGTGGCAAATGTCGATTTTGAGTTTGAAAGGGAGTTCGGAGGTCAAACTCCGGTTTTTTGAACCGAGAATGTCATTGTTAACGATTTTTACGGGAAAAATGCGTATTAAATGATTTTAAGTGTCAAATGGCGGCTTTTAGTTTGAAGATGAGCATTCGGAGGCCGAACGTCATTTCGCGCGTTTTGAAAGAGAGTTCGACGGACGAACTCCGGTTTTGAACCGGGCATTACATTGTTAACGATTTTTACGGGAAAAATGCGTATTAAATGATATGCGATCAACGAATCGGGTTGCGACTCGGACTTTGAAAAGTAAATACTATCACGATCCAAACGGGTCGGACTTTGTAAATGACAGTATTTAAAGTGCGGTATCAACGGAATCAAACGATCTGGATTCGTAAATGACGATCAACGAGGCCAAACGGCTCGAATTTGTAAATGACAATCAACGAGGCCAAACGGCTCGGATTTGTAAATGACAGAAATTAAAATGACGATCGACGGATCGATCGATCCGCAATTGGTAAATGACAATAAAAGTAAAGGCAGGGTCGGAACGCCGTTTTAACCGTGATTACTTCTCTTACGGAAGAGAAGAGGATCGAGGGCTAAAACGTATCGGACCCCGTTAGGCGGAGGCATCTACATTTCGATAACGACGTTGAAACGGTTGTAGTGGCCAGCGCGTGGCGAGGCGGAACGAGAGATTTAGAGAGAGGGAGTTATACCTATGGCTAGGGTTGACTCCTTTGGCTCGGGAGGTGTGTACGGGATATGGAAAGTGATTCGAAAGGTTGTTTCGAAGTAGTAAGGTGCGTATTTGATCGAAATACGAAGGTTTCACGCGAATCGAGGCAAACGGGAGCTCGGAAGGGGTGGGCTTAGGCCGTGGGGTAGTGAAATTTTGGAGTGAATTTTGTCCTCCTTTTGGCTTTATGACCATTTCTATTTATAGGTGAAAAATGCGGTAGGAGTCAGGACGGACTTGGGTGAATCCGGGGGTTTTGGGTATTTTGGAAATGCAGGGGACTTGATGGCAATTTCGGGAAGTGCACGGGGAGTCGGCCAGGACTAGGCTTGCAAATCAGGGTATTTTGGTCTTTTAGCCTTGATTTGTGATTGAAGGGTGACTAGAGGGAGGTGGCATGGCTGCCGCGTGCCCTCTGAGTCACCCGGCCTTATGGGAATTCGTTTCCCGGTCCGGTTTTGTCCGTTTTTTTAAAATAACGGTCAGGAAAATGTCAAGAAACGCCCCGGAAAGTGCCGGAAAATGCGTTTTTCAGGGAAAGCCATACTTTTACGTGAGATGACACGTGTTAAGTACGGTTCGACGTCGGGATGCACGGGGCAGTCCCAGGACGTCTCGTTGGCACAGCAACGGAGAGTTTAACGAGTTTCGGTTAACCTGGAGCGGGCCAGTTAACGGATTTCGGTTAACTTTCTGACGGATTTGGATGATCCGGATTTGGGTACTTACACCGAGCAAAGCCCTTGACTCGGCCGAGCATAAGAAGAAATAAAATCAAAGCTTCTGGAAACCTGCTGCTCGGCCGAGCAGAACCGTTGACCCGGCCGAGCACCCTCTGTTCAAACCCAAAAGGTGCCTTTTACAACAGTTGTGACTGTCAGAAAAGCTCTGCTCGGCCGTGCAACCTCCTTGACTCGGCCGAGCACCTCCCATATCAGCCAAAAGGTTCCTTTTCAGGAGAGATGTGCCCCTAGCATAGAATGCCTATATAAAGGCTATTTGTACTCAGTTTAGGACATCCATAAAATCCGAAAATAGTGAAAAATACATCCGGAAAGGATCATATTATACTTAGAATGTATAGCAAAATACTTTAGCAATTTATACACGATGTTCAAAGTGTATCAATGATTCGTGACAAATCTTGTATACTCTTGAAGATGGTGAATGCAATACGAAGATTATTTTTCAGCCATTGTCTTTCTTTTATTATGAATAAGTATCTCTTCCCTTATCTTTATTTCTTTACTTACTTCCTTTTATTATTTCAATGGTTTGAGTAATCCTCCATTTCTCGGAGTTGGAAACTCGATAACTTATATTCATTGCTTCTTCTACATGTCATTTCAATTCTCCTCTTGTAAATCTTAATGCTTGCAATTAGGGAGACGTCTTTAATTGTATAACCTCATTTGATCAAATGAAAAACATCAATTAGCGGAACTCTAAGAGTGTAACTAGGTCAATAAATTACGGAAAAGTAATTTAAAGATCTAGGGATGATCCTTTAGTGGAAAATATGTGAGATTAATAGACTTAACGGATTTTGATTTATACGGTACCCTCGAGAGGTGAACCGGGTTACTCGCGTGACAGACGAGAATACCTATAAACGGACCCTCAAGAGATAGGCCGTGTTGGTCTTAAAATACATGTGCTAGGCCTTGACCCATGAGTAGTTAGCAAAACTTAGCGTATCATCCTTGAACTTGGCACTTTCATCTTAAAATAATTTCTTTATATTTTTTCTTAAATTGCCTTCAAACATAAAGAAACTTGTCCATTGGTCACGAGAATTCGTACAACGGCCTAGGGATGTTCTTTGAATGGAAAAACGTTGACTTTCGATCTTAATGGATTCTTACTAATTGTGGTCAGCTAGAGTTAAGCCGGAATGCCCGTTTGTGACAGGACGGGAGCACCATAAACGGAAATCTCAAACAGTTAGGACATAATTAGTGAAGAATACAACGCTACTTGCTTGACCGTGAGAAGTAGTGTAAACCTAACGTACCATCCTTGTTATTTTGATGAAAGCCTTTATCTAAAGTATATTTATTTGTTTTCAATCCCGTGAATACTATCATTATATGTTAGAGTAGTTTTCTGTATCTTCCTAGTATTTTATCTTACAAATTCTTATCTCCCCCCCCCCAATCATTTTATCTATATATTTATATAAAGACAAATATCATCCCAAAGTAAACCTTGTCTCTGTGGGATCGACCCGTACTTGCACCCGCTATATTACAATAGCCCGTGCGCTTGCGGATATTAAATAAACCGTTAGGTTTCGACCGAACACGTATTCAGGCGGGTATAGGGGTCTCAAAACATAGCCACATGGCTCAAACTGATTATGTGAAGCTGGAGCATAAACCGCGAGGTGCATCCGCCGAAACCGAGGAACAGTGTGATGAAACCCGATCCGTTCGAGGAGCCGAGGCGATGGAGCCACGATGGCACAGGATGTTGGAAAGGACTGAAGAGGAGTAGTCCTTGGTAAGGGATCATATGTCAAAGGAGGAAGGTATTGACTGTAGGATGGAGCGTATTGGCTGTATAACGAAGGGTATTGTTTATAGGATGGAGGGACTGAGACCACTGTTTCTGGAGTCTCATCTTCGACCATGACCAGAGAACCATTTGCCTCAACTGTCACCTGAACCCCGTGGCGGCGGAGAGCACCGATGAGCAGTGACAACTGCTCTTCATGAACCTTGTGGGCATTTTTCAAAGCCAGGACTAACTCTTCCTTCCTAATCATCGAATTTCCTGTACCCTCATTATTTTCTGTCATATCTGCCATTCTAAACCCCTGAGTAGAGACAACTGATGATTCTGCTGGACTGTCTGAACCTGAGGTTTCCGCACCAAAAAGCCACTGACCCGGTATTCCCACACACTTCTTTCTCGCCTTGAAAAAGAGATAGGCAAGGTTTAGAGTTGGGGGTAGGCAAGATTTAGACTCGGAGGTGGGTGAGGTTTAGATTCGAAGGTGGATGAGGTTTAGACTCGAAGGTGGATGAGGTTTAGACTCGGAGGTAGGTGAGATTTAGACTCGGAAGTATGTGAGGTTTAGACTCGGGGACAAGTGTTTAGGCCGAAGGCTCAAGTAACATGCACTTATTTGCTTAAATTTTGCTCAAAACACATTTTTCTCCTAAGCCTAATTGATCGGAAAAGATTGGTCCTTGAAAGGCCGAGATCAAAAATCGAAGATCGGACCGGGGAGGTCGCGATCGGGAATTTGACCGCGAAAGAGGGAGAGATGGAAAATCGGGGATCGGATCGAGGAGGTCACGATGAGGGATTTGACCGCGAAAGATCGATATGGGGAAAATCGGAGATCGGACCGAGGAGTTCTCGATTAGGGATTTGACCATGAAAGGTCGAGATGAAAGAATCGGAGATCGGACCGAGGAGGTCACGATTAGGGATTTGATCGTGAAAGGTCGAGATGGGAAAATCGGAGATCGGACCGAGGAGGTCTCGATTAGGGATTTGACCATGAAAGGTCGAGATGAAAGAATCGGAGATCGGACCGAGGAGGTCACGATTAGGGATTTGACCGTGAAAGGTCGAGATGGTAAAATCGGAGATTGGACCGAGGAGGTCTCGATTAGGGATTCCAGAGATAGGACCATGCAATTATGATAATTGTTCAAGTTTACTTAAAACAGTGTCTTTTATTTATATCTATTTGGTTGGAAAAGGGGGTTTTGCCCTTCTTTTTCGCAACTACTCTAGATCCTGGATCAGTGGGTTCCGTCACTACGTCTATAAGCCCCTCGTATTCCACCTGTATTTCGACCTCCCAGGGTGGACAGTCCCGGGCGAGGGTCCTATAGGGCACGCGGATCCCACCGATCGAGAGAGAAGAACGCTCCTAACGAGTCTAGCGAGTCATAGGAACTTTTAACGCACGAGCGATGCAGATTATAGTCAAGGCAATACCGGGAAAGTCTCGTCTTGTGCGAATTTCGTTTTGACTTTTTGGTAATGTCCGAGAAAATAATAGACATGGGTCGGGCGGTAAAAGCCGGATGACACAGTGTCACATTGAACTTCGTCGCATACGCAGTGCATGAGTCAAAATCGAAGTCAATGCCGGGTCAAGATCTTGCCAATTTTTCCTTGTCAGAATTTTGGCAGAACTCCGCTTGCGCGAAAGATCTTTGGATTTTTGGCAAGGACTCGGTCTCGACTCTTACGCATTCCGTGCTGGTCAAGGTCAAAGTCAATGCCGGAGTCAAGATTCTACCAATTTTTCCTTGTCGGAATTTTGGCAGAGTTCCGCTTGCGCGAAGGACCTTGATTTCCGTTATGGACTAAGGCTTGACCTTTACGGGGATATGCAACTGGGCTGTATGTCACGGACTAGACCAAAAACCAACCAAAAGTCACGGTTTTTTGAAATGTGTGACACGGACTGTGCATTGGTCGACACTGGCTGCCATGGGGAGTATGGGGTGATTCCGTGTGCGCCCGGGAGCATCGTAAGGCTGTCCGTGACTGCAGCTGAAAAACCACCCCGAGTTTAAAGGGACGTGCGTGCAAAGTGTACAGGATATAAGGTGCGCGTAGTGTGCGGCCTCCTAAAAATGTTCCTTTTTGAGTTAAAATAGAGATTTTTCAGAAATGTGTTTTAAAGGAATGATTTTTCGGGACGGGGGAAAATGCAACAGATAAGGCACGTAAATTTTCTGGGAGCCCCAGTCAGTCTTGGAACTGAATAGACCCAAGCTGCCAAGGCTGCCAGATTAACCTCAATTTTTCCTGGTGGAATTGCCACTGAGGTCGCCCGGTCAGAATCCAAGGAGGATTGAGCCGTACGACTGCATGGATCAATTTTCCAGGTTCCACTCCTTTGAAATTTCAGGTTGTTTCCCGAACATTTTAGGCACCTTTTAGCCTTGAGAAGGCTTCCTGTTCAAAGTATGCACAATTCCCAAGATGCAAATGATGCAATGCAAGGCAAAGAAAGCGAGCACAATAATTGGAATCCGTGATGGGAGTCTAACCCGCTCAAAGGAAAAAAGCTTTCTTTTTATATTTTATTTTTCGAAAAGAGATACCGGTACGTGGGATTGTTAAACCACCGTTTATCCCAAGCCCTGGGTTAGGGAGCGATACAGGAAGGTTAAATGGTTTCCACCTAAATACCGGGTATCGTTTATTTTGAAAATGAAAGCTTTTCTCCTTTGGGATTTCCCCAGCGGAGTCGCCAAACTGTGAATGTGTGCCCAAATTCTAATTTTTTGTTTTTTAGATCGGATTCACGCGAGTTTGAAAACATCCGGTTTAATTTGAAAAACGGAGTCGCCACGCCATTTTGATTTCCTCAAAACTTTGAAAAAAAGGATTTTAGGGTTCGGAGGTTAAGTTACCCCTTGGGAAGAACGGATTGTCGTTCACCCAAGGTGCCTTGCCGTAGCAAGTCTCCCTAGATTCTATTTTTCGTGCTTGCTTGCGTGCTTTCTTGTGTGCATGTGTTGAAAAGTGAGAGGGGGAATGTCCCAAGTTGTCTTCCGGACGTACAAACCATTTAATTGGTTATCGCTCGGGATTCCTTGGATTTTTATGTGTTCGGGACTTTGATCCCGTCCTCGTCTTGGACTTGTGTTCATCACTTTTGACCTTGGGTCTTGCGTGATCGAGAGAAGGACTCTCTTTTATAGTCCAAAATGGGGTTCTTTAGGAAAGGAGTGACCTTAGCCCATCAATCCTACGCCTTGAGACGATGGAGCTTATATGGGAGCTATCATGCTCGTCTCAAGCGATAATCGGAGATATAGGTTCAAGGTTTATCCCTTTCTAAAGAAATTGTGGCACCTTTAATGGAAGAAACGATGTAAAGATAGGATCTTTACACCGGTTCATTCCCAAGGTTGCTAATGGGGACATGGGAGAATGCATGTAAAAATGACATTTTTAGTGAAAAGATGACATTTTTAGGGTGCAAAGGATGCTTTTTGATGCAAAGAAATGATTTTTAATGCAAAGGATGCAACTTTATGTAGAAAAATGGCGTTTTATGTGTAAAGGATGCATAAAGACGTAAAGGAATGATTTTTGATGCAAAGGATGCATATTTTATGTATGAAAATGAGTTTTTGGGTGCAAAGGATGCATCTTTAATGTGAAAAGAGATTTTGAATGCAAAGGATGCAATTTTTATGTAAAAAAGAGATTATTAGGTGCAAAGGATGCACCTTATGCATAAAGATGTTATTTTTATGTGAAAACAAGATACTTTATATGCAAATATCCTAGTTTAAATGCAGATTGATATCTTGGAAAAGGTAAACCTCAGATTACAAATGAACAGATGAAGGCTCTGCAAACTGGCCAAGTTTGTCGCGTGGCATAGGTTGTCTGGCAAGGTATGTCGCGTGACATACTTAGCCATTTGCAGAGACTGTAACAACTGGGACTTTCAGAGGCAACAAGGCATTAATATAGCCAAGTTACTTCACTGATAGGTCTCAGAGAGCAAGTATTTCAATAGTGAACACTTCAAGAGGGTGTGGATATGAGTAATCCACACTCATCTTGAGTGTTCATGCCAAGACAATGTCAAGCCGGAGCTATTACATGAAAGGGTATGCAATCAGATACGGATCTAAGAAATATGAGACTAAAGCATGCAATTTTAATCAAGGTGCATTATTATCAACACATTTAGCAAGTAGATCTCATGTACAAAGGAGATAGAGAGAGGAAAAGGGTAGAAAATCGTTACCCTTGAAGACCACGACTTCCTATATCAAGTTAGATATAGGAGCCTTCAAACAGCAACCTCCGGGGACTGAGATCAAGCCTTGGTTCAACGAGAACCGTTGGTTCTTTGTGTGTATGGTAAGTGTGTGTTGGGTTAGTTGAATGGTGGGTTTATTTGAGGGAATTAGGGGATGTTTTGGGTGTATATGAGGAAAGGTGATGCTTTCTGGGCGTATTCTTTATAGAGGGACACTAAGGAGTGAAAAGGGGTGCCTAAAATGAGAGGTGTAGGCCTCTATTTATAAGCTGCATGGTAGTGGCTTAGTATGTCGCACGACATAACAAGCCATAACCGTTTTCCTTCTAGAAACATGCAAGGTGGCAGTCTTCTAGAAGTCTTCCTGGCAGGGTATGTCACACGACATAATAAGCCCTATCCAGTTCCTTCTAGAAACATGCAAGGTGGCAGTCTTCTAGAAGTCTTCCTGGCAGGTTATGTCGCACGACATAACAAGCCTTATCCATTTACCTTCTAGAAGCCTGCAAGGTGGCAGCTTCTAGAAGGGAATTCTGCATAAAAGAAAAATGTGTTTCTTTAATTCCAAGCAGTCCCTTCACCCCTCAGAAGGTTCGAAACATTTCTCGAATTGCTTCTGAACTTTAGGAAAGTCCGGGGAATTGCCGGGAAAAATAATCGGAAGGCATGAGCCAGATTTGGGTACTTACAGCCACGCCGTTTTTAAGGAAACATTGAAAACCTTTTAAAATTGAGAAAATGGGTTTGGGGGTCAGATTACGTGTTGGGAAGAACGTTTGGCGTTCACCGAACACGCCTCGTCCGTAGACGAGTCTTTCTATGTTCAACATACAAAACATTCAAAAGTGTGTGCAATTGTGTGAGACAATATATGTAATAAAATGTGTTTTAATGCTTTGTTTTATTAATCAAATGGAGGGGTTACAACTTGTGAACCTTTTACATGTGGGAGGCCACATCCCACTTACAATTGATGAAAATGAATTACAAGAAAATGGGTTGAGGCAGTCTGTCCAGGGACTTTGGATGTCGTCCGACACAGGACTTCCTCAGTAGAGGGATGTCGGACGACACAAGACATCCTTGGTCAGATTGCCCCTACAATGGGGGGTGGACATGCCACCAATACTACTCTTAGCACTGAAAGAAGTAGAATAACAGTAACAAGTGAGTATTGTGGGAGGATCATATGGCTTTAATGGCCAAATGTGAATGATGGACCATCACCTCCTAACTCAAACAAAGAGGTAAACTGTAATAATGAAGAGGCTGAAATCAAAAGAGTATTGTGGGAAGGTCATGGGGTTTTGGTGACCCAATGTGAATGACCACATTTCTTGGGTCACAATTAAAGAACCCTCACTTCCTAACTCAATGAAAATGATCAAGATAGAGACTCGAATGAGTGTGGATATGGAACGATCCACACTCACCTTAGCATCCAAACACCCATCATATCAATATTGAACAAGAGTGTGCATCATGACTAGAGGAATCACAAATTGAACATGGATATCAAAATATCAATCAGCAACTAACAACAATCAACTGTCCAGCCATGGAATATTAGAGAATGACACATGGTCAACCAAGTCCCAGATCAAACACAATGCATAACATAAATGGTCCAAAATGCATTATCAAGAGAGTGAATAAAACATTCAGACACTAAAGTAAAGCATGGTCAACCAAGTCCCAGATCAAGCATCAAGTCCAGCAAAGCAATCGAAATAGATAATGGAGACAGAGAGAGAAGAAGGTTAAGATTGTTACCCTCGTAGTGTTCACACTTCCTATACCACGTCGGTATAGGAAGTCTTCAAATCGGCTTCAGGACAATGAAATAGAGGAGCAGACAGCTCCTTAACCTGGTGCTGTTGATGATGATTGAACCGGCCTAAGATCCGGAACAGAGGAGACGGCGTCGGTGGACGGTTTAAGGTCCAGAACAGGGGAAGGAGCTCGGTTTTGGGGGAGAGCTCAGCCGGTTGATTTGGGTGGTGAACTCAACCATGAGTTGGGTATGCAGATAGATAGAACCCAGGTGAGGCAGCATGTTTGGTGTTGAATGGGTTTAGAGATGAATGGAGATTGAAGGGGATTAGGTTTCCGGTGAGGTCGCCGGCGAATGGGCTTGGAGATGATGGAGATCGGAGGTAATGGCGATTGGGTTTGACCGGTGAAGGGGAAGATGATTGAGCGAGCAATGGGGCGGACCTCTGTCTTTGCGGCTAGAGAGAGAAGTTGTGAGTATAGAGAGAGAGATGGAAGCGATTGAGAGAGGGTTTGATTAGGTGCTTATTGAGTCAAATTTTAGAGGGAGAACGGTGAGGAGGTCACCGGCGAACTGGTTTGGTGTTGATTTCGTTGAGGAGTGATTGAGAGGGATTTAGATCGGTCCTTGGGTTTGGCCGAGAATGGTGGTAGGCGACTGTTGTTGGGGGTTGAAAAATAGAGAGAAAGGTGAGGGAGGCCTTGGGAGACCGGTGATGGTGATCGGAGAAGGAGGAGAAGACGATTGGGGGAGGAGGCCCTGTTATTGCGTATAGAGAGAGAGTGAAGTGAGAGAGAGAGAATCTGTATTGCTTCCTTAGAGAGAAAGAAAGATTGTTTCCCCCTTTCGTGTTTATTGGTGAGGTCGACGAATTGAGAGAGGTGAAGACGCCATTTGCGTTTAGAGAGAGAAAGCTCTCTGTGGAAAACACTTGTGGGTTTCTATTGTTTGCTTCTGTTGTTGTTAAACTGAAATGCTCAATTTATAGGTGAAACTGGGTTGATGTTTTTATCCGCGTAGACAAAGAAGGTAGCATGTCATTTTCTCCCAAATTTAATTCTGGCAGCTTTGGTGAGTAAAAGTAACTCTCTTTTTGACTTTCCAGCTGCAGAAATTAAATGGGGATTTTTACCTTGTCTTTTATTCTTTTACCATGCATGGCCATATATAGCAATGACAATAATGCCCTTGGTTAGTTGGTATTGTTAGGGATTTGTTAGATTTTGTTAGATTTCTAACGAAAAACCTAACGGTTTAAATTGGAGCACTTACAGTGTTGAATTCTAGGATGTGGGATTCATACCTTGCTTCATCTGAGCTCGCATTCATTTCCTCTTCTGAGCCTTTGCAAAGGTGACAGACACACTTTGAAGTGATACCGTTCCCCATTCTAGGTCTGTGGTTTTCTACTTCATCTTGCCCTCTGGGTTTCACTTCCGTCGACTCCAGGTTCATTCCTTCTACTGAACTGTCATCATCACTGTAAATCCATCCATTCCTATTCTCATTTCCGACTGACTCTTCACTGTCGCTGTCTGGGAGATAGGCAAATTCACGGGCGTTGACGAAGTTGGAAAGGTCAGGCTGATATTGGAATTTCGGGATAAGGATATTTGGCTCAGGCTGAGAGGAGGGAGTGAATCTCGTGGGGTAATGCAGAGGCTGCGTAACTGGGATAGCTGTGGCATTTGCTCTCTGTTGGTAGGGAACAAAGCTGGGTCTTATCTTAGGAGACGAGGGTGTTGGAACCCTGATGGCCTGGGATGTGGGAAAGGACTGAAAAGGGGCAGTCCTTGGTAAGGGGTCGTATGTGGATGGAGGAGGGCATTGGTTATAGGCTGGGGGTGCTGAGATGGCTACTTCTGGAGTCTCATCTTCTACCATAACCAGGGAACCGTTGGACTCAACCACTATCTGAACCCCATGAAGACGAAGCGCATCAATGAGCATGGCTTGCTGTTCCTCATGGACCTTATGACTGTTTTCCAAGGCTAAGGCTAGTTCTTCTTCCCTAGTCATCTGGTTACCCAAACCATCACTGCTTTTCTCGTCAAATCGGCCATTCTCGACTCTCTGGATCGACAAAACTGAGGATTCTGGCGAACTGTCTGAGAATTCTGCGCTAACAAGCCGCTGACCCGGTATTCTCAACCACTTCTTTCTCGCTGCGGGAAAGGGATAGGAGAGGTTTTAGACTCAGGGTAGGTGTTTAGGCTGAAGGCTCAAGCAATATGCAAATTAAGAATCTTCCAGTTTACTTAAAACAGTGTCTTTTATTAATTTCTATTTGGTTGGAAAAGGGGTTCTGCCCTTCTTTTTCGCAACTACTCTAGATCCTGGAACAGTGGGCTCCATCACTACGTCTATAAGCCCCTCGTATTCCACCTGTATTTCGACCTCCCAGGGTGGACAGCCCCGGGTGAGGGTCCTATAGGGTACACGGATCCCACCGACCGAGAGAGAAGAACACTCCTAACGGGTCTAGCGGATCATAGGAACTTTCAACGCACGAGCGATGCGGATTATAGTCAAGGCAATGCCGGGAAAGTTTCGTCTTTCAGCCTTAACAGAGTTTCGGCAGAGTTTCGCTTGCGCGAATGATGTTTTGACTTTTCGGCAATGTCCGAGAAGATAATAGGCATGGGTCGGGCGGTAAAAGCCGGATGACGCAGTGTCACATTGAGCTTCGTTGCATACGCTGTGCGTGAATCAAAATCGAAGTCAATGCCGGTTCAAGATCTTGCCAATTTTTCCTTGTCGGAATTTCGGCAGAGCTCCGCTTGCCCAAAAGATCTTTGGATTTTTGGCACGGACTTGTTAGTACCCGATCCTAAAAAAGATATTTTAAATCTTATTCCTAAAAAGAGTTGTTTCGGACTGATTAGGGTACCAAAACCCTAATTAGTCTTTCAATTAAGTTTTCCTCCTCGCGCCGTCAGCAGCTGCCGTGAAATCCACGCATGGAGAAGAAGTGCCGATCGACCCTTCCCACATAGTACCGATCGACCCTTTATTTAGGATAGACTTTACCTTGAATAAGTGTCGGTCGACCCTTATCCAAAGAAGGGCCGATCGACCCTTTCTTTAGGTCCAGCCCATCCCCGAAACACTATAAATACGTACGCCCATTCACCCTTTTTTAACACCCACATTCTCGGTGGAGAAATCTAGACTAAACTTGATTTGTTCCATCCCACACACACGATATTCAACGGGGAAGTCAAGACTAGACTTGAATTTCCCTTCCACACATCTCCCCACATTCTTCGAATCTTGCTAGATTCAGCCTTGCCACAATTGGTAAGTCTTTTATTCCGTTCTTTATTATTATTGTCGTACTAAATGAGTTATTTGCATGCTTAATATGTTCTAATTGTGCCTATATGCTAGATTTAGGGCTATTTTAATATATTTAAGTATGCATAGCCGAGGATGATCTAAGGTTTCACCCAAGAAACCCGAGGATCTAGGAACTATTTCTTTCCTTCCACCTTAGTAATAATAATCCCATGATCAACAATTCCCCAAGGATGAACATTGATTAGTGTACCTTCCGAGGGCCTAAATCAAAGGTTCTAGGGTGTGATCATCAATTAATTCTTTCTCTCCCCTCCTCCTTATGCATGATCCCGCTTCTTCTATCTATTCCTGCAAACACCGCACACAACCAACACCCCACATGCTAGAAAGACCGATCTGTCGGGCAATAGGAGTGATAACGTTTCTTCTTCTGTTGTAACTTGACCCCCGAACCCAATCACATGTTTAGCCTTTTTTCAATGCTTTGGGCTATATCAAAGCGGCGTGGCGACTCTCATAAAATTAAACTAATATTTTTAATATGGTTTAAAGCGAGTGTCACTTAATGAATATCCCATTTCGGTCTGACTTTATATGATTATTTATTTTAAAGATCCGAATGCGCGTTGCATCGGGACGGGGTATTCACAGTGGCGACTCCGCTGGGGACTGTTTTGAACTTTTTCAAACTTAGTGGGTCAGACTTTCGTTTTCCTTTGTGGTGTTGTATTTTGCTTTCTTTTTTATTCTTAACTGTTGCATTGCATGCATGCATCTCCTAAAAACAAAAAAAACCTTTCTCTTTTTTTCTCTTAAAAAGAATTAGGCTTTTTTACCTCACACTACCACTGTCCGGGTCACACTGCACAGACACCCTTAACCCATCGGAGAAACCAAAGTGCGGGAAGTGTGGTGATCATGTCGCCTCCCTTCCGAGTCTCACTTGGCCATCCACTCATCAGTGCGCTTCGGCTGCACGGTGGGAGCCTGAAACCTAACCCTTGTGTCACCCACTTTGCTAGGAGTACACTCCTTGTGACCGGTTGGTTTGACTAGCTTTTTCATGTAGACAATTAATAAGGTCTTTATGTTAAGTCACTACGAATCAGTGATAAGTCAAGATCTATAGAAAGAAAAGGGCACTAAAAAATTTATTTCCTTTTTAAAGGACGTGCCATGTAAGGTTGAGTGCTTGTTAAAAGATCTTGTCCTATCGTAAGTTTGTAGTACTTCCCATAAATATCATATTAAGTGTCTATACGAGATGGTTAAGTCGTTAGGATCCACCACTTTAGGACTTTTAGTTAGTTGCGAAAAAGGGGTATCCCTTCCAACCAAAAGTAGGTTCTATAAAAATAGAGGGCTTTTTTTGTAAATAAAATACATAACTTCAATCTAGGACCCTTCAAAGTTCTACCTCTCATCTCTTGAACCATCCATAGTCTGCTCCCTTAGTCTTAAAACCATCCATAGTTCAGATCCTGTATCTCTAGCACCCTTCAGCCAAAGACCCACCTAGATCAAACCTCTCTCGACTCATCTAGACCAAACCACCATCTAGGGCCTACCTAAGCCAACTTATCAATCAAGGCCAATCCTCATCCAAGCCCAATTAGCTCGTCTAGATCACCCTCACTTATATTCAAGCAAGGATCGAGTCATCTTCCTCTTCCTTTTTCACCAAACGAACTCTTTTGCATCCATCCCCTCTCTTTCTCTAAACTTAACACTGGTTGTATCATCAATCAGGGCCCCCCTCGAACTACGGTGACCTGAGACTCGTACCTTAAATGGTAAGGGTTACGTAGGCAACTTCAGCCCGGTCAAACTCTCAAATTGTGGAGATCAACTATTTTCTCAAAGATGCCTTAAGTAAGGGCTAGGGTTTTGATTGTTATTTCTAAGTTCTTTCGCTGCGTTTGTAACTCCAAAACCCAACACATTTCGCCATAAAATGACTTATGAATTTTTCCTAAGTAAAACATTTTTCGAAAAATGATAACACCCTAACACACCTAACTTTTCATACACCCCCCCACGTTACCAATCCCACTCACCACCACCACCACTACCCCATTCACCACCACCACCCACCCCCACCCCACTCACCACCACCACCCACCCCCACCCCACCCCCACCACACTCACCACCACCACCCCACCCCCTGCCCCCCACTCGGGTCAAAAAAAAAAATTAATCATTTAAAATTTACTTTTATCAACTCCTCACCCACTCCACTCACCACCACCCCCACCCCACCCCCCTGTCAGGTAAAAAAATTTAATCATTTAAAATTGATTTTTAACAACTCCCTGTACCCACTCCACTCACCACCACCACCCCGCCCCCACCCCCCGTCAGGTCAAAAAAAATTAATCATTTAAAATTTATTTTAACAACTCCCTACCCCACTCCACTCACCACCACCCCTGCCCCCCTCAAATTATTTCAAATTGTGTTTTTATTGAAAAATATTTTCATTAAACACATGAAATTTTTTCCGGAAAATATTTTCCTTAACAAACAGTCGAAAACATGTTTATCTAATTTTTTGAAAAACATTTTACAGGAAATTCATTTTTCGGAAAACATTTACAGAAAATCATTTTTCGCAAGTTATTTTATGCGAAACAAACGGAATCTTAGACTCCGTTTGTTTCGACGTAAACGTTTTCCGGAAAACGTTTTCCGTAAAATAACTCGTTTTACGGTGTTTGATGGTTTTTCGAAAAACGTTTTCCCCATTTTTCGGTGTTTGGTTGTTTTCCACATTTTCCGGTGTTTGGTTATTTTTCGAAAAATGGAGAAAACGTTTTCCGGAAAAGCATTTTACGTCCTTTCTAAGGAAAATGACTTACGGATTTTTCCTAAGTAAAACATTTTTCGAAAAATGTTACCCTTCATGTACAATTCATATTTCACAATGTACAACTAATATATATATATATATATATATATATATATATAATTTTTTTAAAAGATGGTTCAATAAATCAAAATCTCAGTTCTTATTTTAGTTTTTTCTTGAAGTTTTAATTAACAAATAAATTATCAATAATAAACTCAAAAATTGTGTAAAAAAAGTGGATGGATAATATTTTAAGCCTGATTTTTTTAAAAAAATCTACATTATAACAATTACCTAAAAAATCACTTGGTTTGAAGAAAAATTAAAGAAGAAAAGGAAAAAAAAGTTTTTATAAAAAAAATTAATAATTCAAGAAAATATAATTTTGAAGACACTCATTTCAATAAAAAATAAATCATCACATTAATCTAATAATATTCGAATTTCAAAAAATATTTTCATTAAACACATGAAAATATTTTTCGAAAAATATTTTCTTTACTAAACAGTCGAAAACATGTTTATCTTATTTTTCGAAAAACATCTTCATTTTCCGAAAAACATCTTCATTTTACAGGAAAACATCTTCATTTTACGGAAAACATATTCATTTTTCAGAAAACATCTTCATTTTCCGAAAAATATTTTACAGGAAATCATTTTTCGGAAAATATTTTACATTGAAACAAACGGAGCCTTAGGCTCCGTTTGTTTGGGGGAAAATGTTTTTCGGAAAACATTTTTCTCATTTTTCGGTGTTTGTTAAGCACTGAAAAATGGAGAAAATGTTTTTCGAAAAATATTTGAAGGCAACTCAATCAAACATTTTTCAGAAAATATTTTCCTTACCAAACAGTTTAAAACATGTTTATCTCATTTTTTGAAAAATATTTTCATTTTCCGAAAAATATTTTAAAGGAAATCATTTTTCGAAATATGTTCAAGCTAAACAAACGGACTGTGCCTTAGTTTCTCCTCCACCCTTAATTTTTTTTTGATACCCAGGTTTCCAGCTTCGCCGGACTAATCCTGGACCACCAGGTACCGGCCCCACAGTATGCTGGTGGAGGTAAATCGCGGAATGTGCCCTATGCAGCCAGGGTGGCAGTACCCCTTATACTCCAGAGCCCCAAGGGAGCCCTCCTACAAGGCATTTACATCACTCTTACATCACCAATTGGCTGCTCCAGCTGCTCCTGCCGAGGCAATTACATCACTCTTACAACACTAATTGACTGCTCCAGCTGCTCCTGCCAAGATTCAAACTCCCCACACTGAAGATCCAAGTCCTCCACCCTTAATTTGACTTGCTGTTACACGTCACTTTCCAAGCAAAAGTGATTTAGTACTTCTTTTTCTTTCTTCTTCCAGCGAAACCAACTCCACCTTTTTCTTTTTCTTTTTCTATTTCTAACTTTGTGCCCCTTTTTCTTATTATTATTTGGCTTTTATGAAAAAATTTCCCAACTTTTGGCCTTCCAATAATAATGCTAATCGGCCCGTAAAAAAATAACAAAGGTTGCAAAAAGAGAATTCATAATTGGATAAAATTTGCAAAATTGTACCGTTAGAAATGTGGGAATTATTCCGCTATAACCCTCAAGTATAAAAATAAGTATATGTATATGAGAGTAAAATGTATATATGAGAGTTGTAGAGAGTGTATTGTAGACAGAGAGAGAATAATGATGTATGAACATACGTTCACCAATTAGAGTAGGGTTATATATATAGGGGAGTAAGTGTATAGCTTATACATTGAGGGTTATTATTATTATTATTATTATTATTATTATTATTATTATTATTATTATTATTATTATTATTATTATTATTATTATTATTATTATTATTATTATTATTATTATTATTATGATTATGATTATGATTATGATTATGATTATGATTATGATTATGATTATGATTATTATTATTATTATTATTATTATTATTATGATGATTATTATGATTATTATTATTATTATTATTATTGTTATTATTATTATTATTATTATTATTATTATTATTATTATTATTATTATTATTATTATTATTATTATTATTATTATGATTATGATGATTATGATGATTATTATGATGGTTATTATTATGATTATTATTATTATTATTATTATTATTATTATTATTATTATTATTATTATTATTATTATGATTATTATGATTATTATTATGATTATTATTATGATTATTATGATTATTATTGTTATTGTTATTGTTATTGTTATTGTTATTGTTATTGTTATTGTTATTGTTATTGTTATTGTTATTGTTATTGTTATTGTTATTGTTATTGTTATTGTTATTGTTATTGTTATTGTTATTGTTATTGTTGTTATTGTTATTGTTGTTGTTGTTATTATTGTTATTGTTGTTATTGTTGTTATTTTTATTATTTTTATTATTTTTATTATTTTTATTATTTTTATTATTTTTATTATTTTTATTATTGTTATTATTATTGTTAATGTTATTATTGTTATTGTTATTGTTATTGTTATTGCTATTGTTATTGTTATTGCTATTGTTATTGTTATTGCTATTGCTATTGTTATTGCTATTGTTATTGTTATTGCTATTGTTATTGTTATTGCTATTGTTATTGTTATTGTTATTGCTATTGCTATTGCTATTGCTATTGCTATTGCTATTGCTATTGCTATTGCTATTGCTATTGCTATTGCTATTGCTATTGCTATTGCTATTGCTATTGCTATTGCTATTGCTATTGCTATTGCTATTGCTATTGCTATTGCTATTGCTATTGCTATTGTTATTGCTATTGTTATTGCTATTGTTATTGTTATTGCTATTGTTATTGTTATTGCTATAGCTATTGCTATTGCTATTGCTATTGCTATTGCTATTGCTATTGCTATTGCTATTGCTATTGTTATTGTTATTGCTATTGTTATTATTGTTATTATTGTTATTAATGTTATTATTGTTATTATTTTTTTTATTGTTTTTATTATTGTTATTATTTTTATTATTGTTATTATTTTTATTATTGTTATTATTATTATTATTTTTTTTATTATTGTTATTGTTGTTATTGTTATTGTTATTGTTATTGTTGTTATTGTTGTTGTTGTTGTTGTTGTTGTTGTTGTTGTTGTTGTTGTTGTTGTTGTTGTTGTTGTTAATGTTATTGTTATTGTTATTGTTATTTTATGAGCTGAAAAAATTATTTAATTGCAAACGCAAATAGCAAATAGCAAATAGCAAATAGTGACAAGATGGCTTTCCACAAATAATAATGCAAGCTCAAGCCAAAAGTTTGAGAGCCAAAAGTAGAAGCTGCTCATGAAAAACGGTCAGCCAACATATTGGCACTACGCCTAACATACGATAGAGGGTAGAAAGGGGAATGTTTTAGTCTAAGTTTACAGGAAGACAATGTTGGGATGTGGAGTCAAAATCACGGATAAAGAAATCAAGAAGAAAATCGCTAGAGGAGTGACTGTCGAGCTGGGCGACCGCCCAAGGTGGTGATGGGCGACCGCCCAGTAGTACAGAAGATTGGGCTCGGGGAATTTCCAACTTGGGCGACCGCCCATGGCGTGGTGGGCGACCGCCCACGTGACGAGGAGGATATTTCTGCAGCTGATTGGTTTTCTATTTGGACAAGATCTCCTCCTACATTGGTGATTCCTTTTGGTAGTAATATTTGGAAGGACTTGTGAAGAAAGAAGATTACTTTCTTGAGTAGGAATTCTTTTATTACTAGGATTTGATTTATTGTTCCCTATAAATACATATGATAGCCTAGAAACAAATTGTAACATCTGAAAATATTAGAGAGAATATTTTGGCTTGGTAGCGCCCCCGAACGTAGTTGTTGTTGCAACGAACCGGGTTAACAATTCTTGTGTGTTCCTTTGTGTGTGATTTATTTTTCGTGTGTGTTGCTCTTATTATTACTTCCAAGCTTGGGCCGTTCCGCTGCGTGGATTCACAACAACTGGTATCAAGCCTTTGGTTTTGTCGAATCATTGGTTGGCTGGTCTTTTGCTATGGATTTCTTGGGAGCTTTGGAGGATGGTAATAAGGTGTTGATCGAAAAGTTTGATGGGACGGATTTCAATTTTTGGAAGACACAAATCGAGGATGTTCTGTGGAACAAGGATTTGTATCTACCATTAAAAGAAAAGCCGGCGGACATAGAGGAAGCAAAATTCGAAATCATGGATCGGAAAGCGTTAGGGCTTGTTAGGCAAACGTTGATTAAGGATGTGGCGAAGAATGTTTTGGAGGCGAAGACTACCATGGAGATGTTAGAGATGTTGGCGAGCATGTACGAGGCACCATCGGCGGCGAATAAAGCTCATCTAATGAGGAAGCTGTTGAACATAAGGATGGTGGAGGGCATGTCGGCAACAAAGCATATAAGTGAATTCAAATCTACTGCGACCCAACTGTCTTCCGTGGCTGTTACTCTTGATGACGAGGTACTAGCGTTGATATTACTTTCTTCTTTGCCGGAAAGTTGGGATACGACTGCGATAGCAGTTAACGTTTCAACAGGAAAAGTGAAGTTGAAGTTTTCGGATGTCGTTGATGTGATTCTTGGCGAAGAAATTCGTAAGAAGAGCAAGGGTGGGACATCGAGGCTAGCACTAAATGTCGGTGAAAAGAGTAAGGGTGGCAAGAAGGTGATTACTTGCTATGATTGTGGGGAGAAGGGGCACTTTAGGAAAAGTTGTCCGAAGCGGTCAGGCAGAGCGAAGGAATTGAATGTTGCTGAGGAGATAGCGGATGCATTAATCTTGGGTGGGAGCAGTCCAACAGATTCGTGAGTTTTGGATTCGGGCTCGACGTTTCATTCATGCACCAGTGCAGAAAGAATGGAGCAGTACGTTCCGGGTGATTTTGAGATTGTTCGTTTGGGAAACAATAATCTTGTCAAGGTCATTGGAAAGGGGGTTGTTCGGGTCAAAGCAACGGATGGGACTGTTTTGCGGCTACGTGATGTGCGACATATTCCGGATTTGAAGAGGAACTTGATTTCCATAAGGCAACTTGATAAGGAGGGTTGTGTGATGACCTTCGGTTGTGGGACATGGAAGGTAAACCGCGAAGCTAGCTTGGTGGCTCGTGGCGGCGTGGAAAATAAGTTGTATACCACATGCAACATGAGTCGTTGGGGGAAACGAAGGCGCATCCCAATGATGAATGGTGGTGGCCGAGATCGCCATGGTGGGAGAAATTTCACTAAACGGTATGTTGGTAGAAAATTGGATAATGAAGTCGGCCGACGCGGAGCCAATTTGGCCAACATGGGAGCGGGATCTAGAACGGTGATGCGATGGGTTGCAAAGAACACACAAAGGTTCCAAGCTTGTGATTGTGTGGGGCACGTGGATTCGCGCTGTTCAGGATCGATAGTTAGCAAGCAAGTGAGCGGGGATGTGCAGGGAGGATCATTCGGAATGAAGACTCGGAGCATGGTAGAACCGACAGTTATGTTGAAGCGTAGCTCAGCTTCAACTCACTTGGATAACTAGACAAGAGGCTGGGCGCTACCAACGCAATAGCTGGCCACTGAAATTTATTTCAAGAAGAGGTATCATGGATGGTTTGTCTCCAGGTGGGAGATTGTTGGGATGCGGAGTCAAAATCACGGATAAAGGAATCAAGAAGAAAATTGCCGGAGGAGTGACTGTCGAGCTGGGCGACCGCCCAAGGTGGTGATGGGCGACCGCCCAGTAGTACAGAAGATTGGGCTCGGGGAATTTCCAACTTGGGCGACCGCCCTTGGCGTGGTGGGCGACCGCCCACGTGATGAGGAGGATATTTCTGCAGCTGATTGGTTTCCTATTTGGACAAGATCTCCTCCTACATTGGTGATTTCTTTTGGTAGTAATATTTGGAAGGACTTGTGAAGAAAGAATATTACTTTCTTGAGTAGGAATTCTTTTATTACTAGGATTTGATTTATTGTTCCCTATAAATACATGTGATAGCCTAGAAACAAATTGTAACATCTGAAAATATTAGAGAGAATATTTTGGCTTGGTAGCGCCCCCGGACGTAGTTGTTGTTGCAACGAACCGGGTTAACAATTCTTGTGTGTTCCTTTGTGTGTGATTTACTTTTCGTGTGTGTTGCTCTTATTATTACTTCCAAGCTTGGGCCGTTCCGCTGCGTGGATTCACAACAGACAAGATGCCTTCGATCTCCGAAATGTTTGTACCATCCTGAACCATTCCATTGGAGACAACCTGTGAATCTACCTCAAAAACAACCTTGTTAAGACCCAACTCAATCGCCCAAGACAAAGCTTCGCGAAGACCTAAAGCTTCACCTTCTTTAACGTGAACAAGTCCACTTCGCAAGGCACACCGGGCTGCAACAAAACCACCTTGATCGTCTCGGAGACTAGACCAATCCCCATGGCTTGTAAGTCACTAAAAAAAGATGCATCCGAGTTTAGTTTGTAAAAACCTGACATCGGAGAATGCCAACTTGTGCATGAAGAAAGAGCGTCGTAGCTGATAAAGATAATGTGGCTGAGTGACAAACTTGTAATAGTTCAGGGATACAATATGTCGAATACTCTGTAAGTTTGTTGGTCAGTTGGGAGATATTGTTAGAGGTACGTTGTTGAGTCTACCTTGTATATGAACTTAGTGTGATCATTAATACAAACACAGTGTATGCATTATTCTACAATACATTTCTTCATAGTATAAGATGTAACATTTCGTGCTATACTTTCTTTTTCTGCTTGTTTCTCCATTGATGTTCTTCATGGCGACTTCTTCTACCGAAGATTTTGCTCCCACTCAAGCTGGTCAAGGTGCCATTATTGATGTCTACGAGAACGCTGAGGTCGCGCTTCAACTATTCCCTTTGCATCCACTTTAACTCAACCAGGGGCGAAGTCAGGAATTGCCCGAGGGGGGGGGCAAGATTACACGGGGGTTCGGGGGCAGCGCCCCCGAAAAAAAATTTAAAAAATGGGTCGGATCCATGAAATACAATGTATTTTAGTTAAAAATGTAAAGAATTAAGAAAGTTAACAAAAATGGTAAAAGTAATTCAAAGAACGATTGAAATAATGTTGAAGTATTTAACGCAAACAATTTATTAAAATATATTACTCGTACAAAAAAGAAATTCAAATTTGCTAATTAAACTTGGGATAATAGGAAGAAAGACCAAAAACAAAAAAAAAATGGGAAAAACCTAACTAATTAATTAAGATTGAAAAAATGTGAGAAAATTAGGAGAAAGAGAAAAACAAAAGTGTTAAGAGAAAGAAATAGAGAGAGAGAGAGAATAGCAAAGATGGAGGACAAATAAAATTAATTGAAAATGTAGGTAGCAGGGCTCGAACATGAATTTGAAAGGAAACACCTAAGGCTTTAACTTCACCCCTTCTACCGCTAAACCGCACCACTCACTGGTCTTAATTTTGAAGTTAATTATATATAACAAAAAAATATGGGGGGGGGGGCAAAAAAAATAATTTCACTGCACTTCCGCCGCTGGGGGGGAGGGGGCAAGTGCCCCCTGGCTCCGCCCCTGAACTCAACCCCAACGACCATCCAGGTTTGATTCTGGTCTTTGAAACCCTAACTGGTCTGAATTACAATTAATGGAAGCGATGGAATGTCTATTGCTCTTTCTTCGAAATTGAAATTAGGCATGGTTGATGGTTCGCATCGTCAACCTCATTCTACATCTAAGTATCTCACACATTGGATTAGATGCAATGATATGTATTAGACAAGTAAAAGACGAAGGGAGAAGATTTTGAATTGGTGGAAAGATCTCTGCTCACCAAATGTGAGTCCTCTTCTGATATATTATGATCATATATACAAGTCCTAGCCCAGAGTCCTTAGAGTGCTAAAAAAGGTAAATATGTACTGTAAATAGACCTAAACTAGGTAAAACATATCTAATAAATCTTTACATTATTTGAATAATATAACCACCATATCTTCTCGATCTTCATCTTGAATTGTTGTGATCTGCACAGGCTGTGGTTCTACTGTTAACACCCCCCCTCAAGCTAAGCGGCACGGGTGAGAGTTGCAGCTTGCCGGAAAGGAGGCGGAGCCGGGGACTTGCGAGGCGCTCCTAGGGAGCTATCACTCCTTTCGAGCCCTCTTAAGAGCTCTTCTCCTTGGGACTTGGAGGGCGCTCTGCTCTTAGGGAGTTGGAGGGCGCTCCCTTGGGAGCTCTGCGCTCCCTTGGGAGCTCTACGCTCCCCTCAAGTTAGAGCATGTAGGTTACAAATGCCCAACTTGCCGAGTAATATAGTAACCTGTCGAGTTTCAAGGGCTTTAGCGAGTATGTCATCTAGTTGAACATAAGTATGAATATATCTTGGTGCGATTAGACCAGATCGAATAGCATCACGCACAAAATGATAATCAACTTCGATGTGTTTCGTTCGTTCATTAAAAACAGGATTTTGCGTGATAAGAAGCGGACCGACTATCACAATCATAGGGGCTGTAACAGGAACACCAAAGGAGCGAAGAAAACCACGTAACCATTTGAGTTCACATGCAGCGCTCGTGAACTAAATCAAAAAATCCCTTCAGAAATGCTTTCACCAAGCAAAAATATATCTCTAGTTTGTTTGGCTTTGAAAGAAAATTTTACAAACATCTTTATTAGCACTATTGTAATTAAGAAACGGAAATAAACTAATTACTTTACTTGATGGATGTCCCAACCGTTGATACCACAACTCATGCTTCTCAAGTTCCTTAGCGATGCAAACTTGTGCTTCGATAAACTTCCTAAGTAATACAGCCGCTCGTTTTGTTCACCCGCACCAATCAACGTATTCGAGGTTTGGTACCGTATCACACAAAATTTGTCAGAAAATTGCATAAAATTATTCGAGTCACAAAGCAACTGAGAGTCGGACAATAAAGTGCAATTGAAAGATGTAGCATATAACACATTTTGCAGAATAAGTTTAGGGTCAATTTTGACATCGCCTTATGATGTACTTCCCATTAGGTAGTCCTACACGACTGGATTCGATGTTACGGACATTTCCAAGCAAGGTAAGATTTCCTCCCACATGCCGATTAGCCTTGTTATCCACTAGCCGAGGTTCATCAATCATCTTACCATTTATGCGCTCCTTAGTTTTAACGTCGGTCTGTACCATGGCTTTGAAACTGCTCCACTGTTCACTTGTGAGTCCCAAGAGTTGAGCGTGCTCTGCATCTGTCATCCCTGCACCATCCTCATCAATCACTTGTACAGTGTTGGCTCGAGCGCCAAAAGACTCGCGCCCTCTCGCACCATCAGCGGTAGCCGTGACATTTTCCTTTCTTTCCCTTTCCATTTTGTGAGGACTACTTGCCCCACCATTTCGGATATTCCACAAGCTTGAAACAAGAGTCAGCTTCGTGTCCCTTCTTATTGCAATGTCTGCAATTAACATTGCCCATCTCTTTGCGCTCCCCCCTAGATTTTGGACCCTAGTGTTGGTGCACATCAGAAAGCTCCTAAGTTTCAAGTACTCTTCTCGTGCGCTCCCCTTGACACGCTCCTCTCCCACCATCAGTGAATAAGCTTTGTTTACATCGGGAAGAGGCTTCGAGTTCAGAATGTTTTATTTCACATTCTCGCTTAGGTGTCTCGAGACCCATAACAAACTGGTGCACTCGTTTCTCTTCCCTTCGTTGAGTAAGCTTTAAGTTTATCTCACATTTGCGCCCGGTGTAAGAACACGCTGGAACTTTTTCATAGTCATTCAATTCATCCCATAGCTTTTTAATCCGACCATAGCAGACGGCCACACTTTCGTTCTTTTGTTGTTTATAATTGGCTAGGTCGCACATAATCTGTTGCCCCCTTAGTCCATAGTCAATCGAGAATCTCTGTTTCAAGTCGTCTCATAAAATTTTTGCCTCCTCCACGTAAGTCACCGTGGATTGAAAATTCAGTTTGATGGTGTTGAAGATCCATGACACCACTATTGAGTTCACCGTCCACCAAAGTTCTATTTCATCCGCCTTTGTTGGACGGTCAATCATTCCATCAATGAACCCAGATTTCATCTTTATTCTAGACAAACCCTTGAAAACACGAGCCCATTGTTCATAGTTTTCTCCTTTCAGTTGGAATTGGACATGAGTGAGAATCTGTCCGGGATTGTCACTCGATAAAAAGGTAGGGGGTTCTTTTCTCACTACCCTCAGCAGTCATTTGCGTTGAGTTGTGTTTAGGTTTAAGGTTTTTCAATATCACAGCTTTGATACCATGTTGGAAACCAAGAGGGAGAGAGGGATGAAT
Organism: Adenophora triphylla var. japonica; assembly: GCA_022495995.1. NCBI lineage: Eukaryota > Viridiplantae > Streptophyta > Magnoliopsida > Asterales > Campanulaceae > Adenophora > Adenophora triphylla. Next base: position 38,013 of record JAFEMH010005552.1, read on the forward strand.
TTTCTCTTTTTATTGTCGTGAACGGCTATTTATACAATCTTAAGATCTAGGTCTAATCTTGTTACAAATATTTACAATACTTATCAATCCCTAAGATTACGCTAACAACTTGATTGATATTAATTTCTAAAATATCGCTAACTACTTGATATGATACACATAAATAAGAATATGATATATACAAAATGATAAGGAAATATATCCCGAAATTCACGGGAAGAGATCTCATAACTCTGGTAACCATACGTGCTCCTACAGCAAGCAGGCCTTGGGAGCTAGCACTCCTTCCGGACGCTTTTTGAGAGCTCTGCTCCTAGGGAGCTAGAGGGCGCTCATTGGAAGCTTCGCTCCTAGGGAGCTCCACTCCTTGGGAGCTCCTATGCTATTCATTGGGAGCTCCTCTGCTCCTCCTTGGGAGCTTCGCTCTCCTTGGAAGCTCTAACAACCGTAGTGTAATTTATTGGAACTCGTCTAGTGTAACCTGGCAATCGTTCCCATTTGATCAAAGAAATTATTAATGCAAATTTTGTAGAAAATTAAAGACTTTACTGTAATTTATTGGAACTCATCCAATGTAAAGAAAGATATGAATTAACATGTTTTATTCGTGATAATGATTCTTCAAGTATCTTAAAAAATTTAAGGACTTCGATTTGAAATTTGCCCGTGTAAAAAATTATCCATTAAATATATGCTTCCAATATAAGTTTTTCCTAGAATTACTTAATTCCGATAATATTAACCTTAGGTACGAAGTAATCGAAATTCTAAGTTAAGTTTTTAACTTTGCAAAACCATGTAATTGGTGCTTTAAGTAAAGTTTTTTACCTTTTATATACCTACCTAATCAGAATTCTCCTCTTTTAGATTTGGTCATCGGATATCACCTTCCAAAGGGCGATACCAAAAAGAAAATAAAGGAATCCACCAGAAATTCTTCCAAGTAGAAAAATGGAAACCTTGAAAAATGAAGCTACAACCCATATAATTAAACTTCCCTACAGCTGCCTTAGACATTATCCTTTGACTGTCTTTTCCAAAAATATGATGAACATATTTACTTAGTTTACTTAGATTGCCATTTCATCTTATCATTAATTTATCTAGTAATTTTGAATGGGCATAAAAGTGTCTAATTCTATGAATTTAGTCAAAAGGGTGGTAACCATTTGCATAAAAACTAGCCAATCCCTCCCAATAAATGTCACTTTTTTGTCCGTCTAAAATTAGTGTATCTTTCTACTAAATAAGTACATAGTTTTAGTGCAATTTTATGATGATACAAGAAATGCACAAACAGGTAAAGCATGTTTTTTATAGATATTGACAAATCAACTTTGACAATTGATTATGGTAGGGAGAGAGCATAAGTAACTAATCATGAAACAGCTTAGAACACTTGGGATCAGAAGAAGAAAACATCTTAAATCATGTAAAAGACTTCTTCACTTGGAATGATAATATATCATAGCTTTCGAAATTAATAGCCAGAAAGGGCCATATGGTCTCCTCCTTACTATCCACCAAATGAAAAATAGACCATTGAAAACGGCTATAACATTGAACACATATAGCCTTCTACCAGATTTAGTTCAGTAGTCAACTTCTATACAACAGAATTAAAGCCAGAGAATATACATACTCCCTCCATCCCAATAGAAGCTGCCCGTTTTTTGCCTTGCACGCAAATTAATAAAATGGGTGTGAAGAAAAAATGTTGTGAGTGTAATTTGAAAATAGGAGAGAGAATGAGTTGAGGGAATAGTAAATTATAATGGTGTTGTGAGTATTAAAATAATGTAGGAGAGAGAATGAGTGGAGGGAATAGTAAAGATTCCTTTGCCAAAAAAGAAAAGTGGAAGCTATTAACGGGACATCCAAAATGGCAAAATGGGAAGCTACTATTGGGACGGAGGGAGTATATAATACTCACTCCGTCCCAAAATAATCTTCCTACTTTTTTATGTTAACATTAAGGTACTTTGAGCAGTAATTCTAGGTAAATTTAATCATGCAAATGAACATCTATAAAGTGTTATTGATAGAATTTATAATGGTGTATCAACAACAAGTTTTAAATTTTCATTATGATATTAAATTAACCTAAAGATAATGCTCAAAATACATTCGTTAACAACAAAAATAGTAGGAATCTCATTTTGGCAAGGAGGGAGTACAATGCAGAGAAATTGATAGGCTAAAGTCGCACGCCTACAAATTACTTATCAAGACAAGACTCGGCTACAAAACTGCAGCTAGGACAAGTTCAGGGTCGATCCACTGAAGAACAGTTATTTATTTGCACAATTGTCACTTGACAAGATTGGGGGTTTGTTTGATTTTAATTAACTTCCTAAGATGGGAATAAAAACTAAGTTGTAAACAATTAAAAGGAAACAATTTGGATCAATTATTTTTCCCGTCTATCATTCAAATATCATTGGTTAACTCTTTTCACTTTTACCCTATTCACTCGATCACGAGATTTATTTCAATCTCTATCTCTTCCTTTTATAATAGTTAATAGCAATGACACATTCACTAATAACCCTAATCAATACCTAAACCTAACTGACACAGTCTAGATTTACAATATCGATTGATTCCGGTTTAAGAGATTAAGATCGAGAATACGTTCTAATCCTATTTCAATTAGATACTTGTCTATTTCCTTCCTATTCACAATTTACCATGATACATGCATAAATCATAAATTTGCTACTTGTGAAACCCTAAATTGACACAATCTTAGGGGATTTCTAGCAATGAATTAATAACCAAGATTAAACAATCGGTCTAATTGCAAAACCCTATAAATCAAATCAATCAATTAAAACAGAAGAAAATATGAATAGGATAAAATAGATGAAAAGAAATTAACCTCAATTGAATTCAAGACGGTTCCAATAATCGAATCCAAAGCAAGAAATTTAGTTCTCCATAAAAAGCTGTCAACTCTCTAGAAAAAAATAATAACTAAAAAGTAGAACCCTAATTATGAAGTTAAAAGAAGTATATATACTCCTCCAACTAATAATACTAAACCTAAACTAAAAAGAAAAAGTAAAAAGAAATTGAATAATAATTAAATAACAATTAAAGCTTTTTCTTCACACGCCAGTCAATGGTCTTCCCTCGGTCAACGCGCCTCCTCAGCAACACAGTGACACACGCCTCAATTTCCAATTCACGTCACTTTTTTGATTTCACAATTTCTTCTTCCATTTGGTCCTCCAACTTTCCTGTTTTTCACTTTGCCCCTTCATCCTTCAATTGACTTGGCTTGACTTGAATATTGACTTTCTAATTAGCCTCTCCTAAATAACATTGTCTCATATTACCTAAAAATACTAAACATAATATTTCCTATTACATTGTTTTCTCACTAATACAAAATATAGCAATTTAACTAATATAAATATAAAATGTAATCAAATTGCAATAAAATGTCCAGAAAAATCGAGGAATTAAAACAACCTATCAGAAATGCATCAAAAGCACTTACAGAACTCTTTGAAGATGTGCTTTTAGATCACTTCCAATAGGCTTTTACTTGGGAGAGGTCAGTTTATTTTCTTCAGAATCATGCTTTAAGATAGAATTCCCACCAATCAATTCCTGAAGGCCCTCAACTTTTACCGGTCAAGCCCTAACCATTTCCATGATCCTGCATAGCACAATCAAACAAGAGCAAATCAGGATACTCCAAGCAAATGCATTATCATTCCTTCGTACTCCCTTCATCTAGTCCCACTTTTTAGTGTTTGATTTGATTGAACTTTGACTAAAGATTTAGTAAAGACCTATTATCCAAATCAAATACCAAAACTTGCTACTAAAACGTCATTAAAAACAAGAACAAATCAGGATACCACAAGGGGTTGTTCCTTATCCATATTCATGTTCATAATAGGATGAGGAGTGGAGGGTTGCGCCTTCGCATTCTCTCCCATTGCAACTATAGCTGAAAAGCCAGGAACCTTTGCGGGCACAACAATTTCAATCACTAAACAATGTAACAATACCCTAAGGGCTCGTTTGGTAGCCTGATAGGATTAACCCGTATTAATGGTGATGAGATTATTAATCCAGGGATTAATAATACCACCCTTTTTTTTTGGATAAATATGAAGGGGATAATAGATGATAAAAGGCCTTATCCGGTTTGTTAGGATTATTACTCCGATTGCATTTAATCTACCAAACATCAAGCTTATTGGACTAATAATCCTATCCGGTCCTAAGAAGGGCTACCAAACGGCCCCTAAAAGAATTATATTTCTTGAGAAATTTCAATATTTACAAACACACATATATAGCTAATACAATATGAATCCTAGTCTATCAATTACTCCTCTAATCTAGGCTTATCTAAACATGTGATGAATATAATCCTAAACTTAATAGATTACAAAAGATCTTACAAAATAATTACTCATTCTATCACTCCCCCACAGTCAGAACAGGAGGTTGACCGATGTTGAGACCGTCTCGAAAATCAGTAAATAATATCAAAGGTAGACCCTTTGTAAAAATGTCTGCAATCTAATATCGAGATGGGACATGAAGAATCCGAACATGACCTTTGGCGATTTTCTCAGGGACAAAATGGATATCCAACTCAATATGCTTAGTCTGTTGATGTTGAAATGGATTGCCCGAGAGATAGACGGCACTGATATTATCACAGTATACTAAGGTCGCCTTAAATAAAGGAAAACGAAGTTCCAATAGTAGATTTCACAACCAACACGTCGTCGCAGAGACCACATTAGCAACCCCACGATATTCGGCCTCGACGATCGGGACAAAGTAGCTTGTCTCTTGGCGAACCAAGAAACCAAGTTCTCACCCAAAAATACTCCGTAACCGGACGTGGACCGACGGGTATTTGGGCACCTACCCCCGACATCTGTGTAGGCCCGGAGAGAAGAAGAAGGCGAGCTGTTTAAGTGCAAGCCAGTATCTAACGTACCTTGGATATACCATATGATACGTGTGAGAGCATGCATGTGTACTTCACGGGGAAATGCATAAATAAGCACACTTGTTGAATTGCATAGGTAATATCGAGTTGTGTGAATGTAAGGTACAAGCACCCGCAAGACTCCGTTAGATAGTACCATCCGCAAATAAAGGCGAATCATGGGCACTAAGCTTCAGCTTAGTATCAACCGGAGTTGAAAAAGACTTACAACCATAGTTATTAAAAGCGCGCCTAGGCGCTCGCCTAGGCTCCGGGCGCAGAGAGGCCCAGCTTTAGAGCCTGGATTGTGCTAGGCGAGGGGCTGTTTCATAGGCGAGGGATTAGGCGCGCCTAGGGCTGAAGCGCGAGCCTTGATGGTGTGCCCCTAGGCTCCGAGCACAATAATTGACCAACAATTAAATCGTAATTAAACCTAATACGCGACTAATACTCTTCTCTACCACGACTCTCTCACGTACACGTGTAATAACTCTATATAAGAGTAGCGAGTACTAGGAACTCCTTCAAACTAACAGCGACGACCTCCGGCGTCCTGGGAAGAACTCCGGCGATCTCCCTGATCACTTGATGTTGATGTATACTATATTTTTAGTGTAGTATACATACATTTATGACATATAACGTATGTTTGTGCTTATTTCTTTTATGACTTATAACGTATGTTTGATTTACTACTTGCATTTGATATATTGCTCATCTTGATGTTGTATGTACATTTTTAGTATTTTAAGGCATTTTTGTGTCGTCACTCGGGCGCGCGCCCGCCTTGCGCCTAGGCTCCGGGCATACCTTTTGCGCCTTGGTGTGCCTTGTGCCTTTAATAACTATGCTTACAACCGGACGTACCTGCTTTTTTTCCACAATTTCCAGATCATATTTCTTGTGAGACAAAAGACTTACAACCGGAGTTGAAAAAGACTTACAACCGGACATACCTGCTTTTTTTCCACAATTTCCAGATCATATTTCTTGTGAGACAAAAACATGCCATGTTTATGTCGTGTAATACCCCCCCCCAAAAAAAAATAGCTTAACTTAACCAAATTCTTCATAGCAAATTCAGACCCAAGAGAAGACATAATAGATTTGCGAAGATCCTCCGTAGAAGTAATCAAGATAATATAACCGACATATAAGAGAATATATGTCATATTCGTCACAGATTTGTTTACAAATATAGAATTATCCATCCTACTACTTGTAAATCCCAAAGACCTCACAAAAGTCGCAAAACAATTATACCATGCGCGGGGAGCCTATTTCAACCCATATAATGACTTCTTGAGTAAGCAAACTTGATATGGACAGGGAGGTGCGGTCCACCCCCATGGAGGTTGCCGCCAACCCCATTGTGGGATTTGGTTCCCTCAGGTTTGCCCTCTGAACCCCACGATTCTGCCACCATTGTTGTTGTTCTGTCCAGCCGGTGCACCCTGAGACCGTTGACCAATGCCTTTGTTTCCCTGACCCCCTTCTTATTCTTACCCTTTCCGCCTTTTAAACCTGCGGCCTGAGGTAGAGCAGATGGTGAGAAAGAGCCTACGGACGGATCATCCCGAAAAGCCACCATCGCAGCTGACGTCGACGCCTTTTTATTCAATCAAGTTTTCTCCAACACAACCATGGACCGGGCTTGATAGAAAGCTGGAATTGGGTTGCTTTCCCAGATCAGTGTAACTACTCCATTGAACGCATCTGTCAGACCACAATTTGAAGGACCAAACGACCGTTTGAGATAGGAGCCCTAACATTCTTCAATTGATCCGCCAATTCCTTGGGTTTCTGACAGTAGGCAGTGGCGGATGGGAATTCTTCAATGGATGTGTGAGAAAATTCTTGTTCTAAAGCAACGGCACGGGAGTTCTTGTTATACTGGGAGATGTCCCGCAGACGATTCCATGCGTCCATAGCGGTGGAATCGGGCTCAAGAATGGTCGTGAGCAAGTGTGTCAAGATTGTGGAATAAATCCACTCGAGAACCGTAGCATCGATGGTTGACCATATGTCAATTTCCTCGTCGGTTATCAGAGTTTTCTCCTCCCCTTTCGCAGCTGGGATAATATGATGTAAAACCCTAAGAGCCCGAGCATGCTTCTTGAAAACCTCGGCCCATGTTGCATATTGGACATTTTCCATCTCAAGTGTGATGGTGATCACATTCCTGATGTTGTAAATTGTCAAGGCCGGGTTATACTTGAAAGAAGAAGAAGAAGAAGATGAGGACATGATTAGGCCAGTTGTAAAGAGAGGGAAGAAAAGCGGCGGTATAAAGAGATTGCTAGGGCAGCGGAAGCAAGAAGATTTTCCCTAGGTCTCGTGATACCATAAAAGAATTATATTCCTTGAGAAATTTCAAATATTTACAAATGCATACTCCCTCCGTACCATTCAAAAAGTCACAAATTTTCATTTTGGGTGTCCCATTTGAAAATTCAAACACCCAAAATGGAAACCTTTTAACATTTTTTTATTCATGGAATCCACTTTTTATACTAACAATAACTATCCACTTACTATTTCTTACCCCACTTTCTCTCTCCTACCTCACTTTTCATACTCACAACACTTACTCCACTATACACTTTTCTTAATTTCCTTGTAAGACCAATTTTTTGCCTTTTCAGGTGGTACGGATGAACTATATATATAGCTAATACAATAAGAATCCTAGTCTATCAATTACTCCTCTTATCTAGGCTTATCCAAATATGGGATAAATATAATCCTAAACTTAACAGATTACAAAAGATCATACAAAATATTTACCCATTATATCATACCTGATGGCTTATTTTAACCAACAGATCTAACTTAACAGGCTTCGTATCAAGATACATTTATATATAAAATACAGGTCAATCATGAAAATATATCTAATCAATAAAAACCATTATCTGGCTTAACTTAGGAAATATGGAGTATATTTTTAGTGGACAATGTTTTTGTTACTCATCCTATCCCAAAATAAATGTCGCACTTTTCATTTTGGTTCGTCCAAAAATAAATGTTGCAATTTCCAAATAAGGAAAGCAGCTTAGTGCAATTTTAGCATTGTACAAGTTAGCAAAGCACATTCCTTAAAAAAGTTACAAGTAAACTGCAACATTTACTCTGGAACGCAGGGAGTATTCTTTTTCTCTCGTTAATTTCTTTTAGGGTGTCCCCTCTTTTTCTTTATGTTTGTTTGTATTGTTGACAGGAAGTACTCATTCAAACAACCATTATCATACCCAAGACTTGCAAAAGCTTCTGGAGCCGTAAGACAAAAGAGAAGAAAAGTATAATTTGACAAACCTAAGTGACTTGCAAACATTTCTGGACTGTTAGTTGTGATTGCATTTGCACCTGAATTGCCTGTACTTGTTGGCTTTGTTGTACTTGTACGTGATTCTTGGTATTAGGCTCGTTTGTCGTAGCTGATTGTTGATTACTTATAGTTGATGGCTAGTTAGTTAATGACTTATAGCTGATTGATAGATAACTCGTTTGTTGCATCCGATGACTTATTGATTGATAATTGATGAATTTAATACTCCCTCCGTCCCACTTCAAGGTTCCACCTTTCCCTTTTGGTCCGTCTCACTTCAAGGTTCCCTTCCTTAAATGGAAAGTTTTCCATATATTTATACCCTTATCATCTCCATATATTTACAAAAAAACCATTCATTATACCCTTATAAAGTTAACATATTTACAAAAAAATCAATCATTAACTTACTATTCCTCTCACTCATTCTCTCTGCTATTAAATATTTTTAACTTTTACATTCTCTCTCCTCAAATTTTTTACCTACTTAAAAAAAATTCTTAAAAAGCGTGTAAACCCACCCATGGAACCTTGAGGTGAGACGGAGGGAGTATATAATACTCGTTCTGACTTTTTTTTCAAGAAAAAAAATAATATTTGCAAATAAAAAAATTTGAATGTTTGCGCTAAAGTAAAAGAAATAATTCAAAATCATAATAATTATAGATTTACATTTATAAATTGAAATTAAATATTAAGCAAATACGAAAATTTAATTTATTAAAATATAATAAAGGATACAGTTTGAATTCACAAATTATTTTTTATTTATGTATTGTATATTTTTCTCTTTTGTTAATTTATTTATGTTTATAAAAGTAAAAAAAATAAAAATAAAAATGAGCCCAAAATAAATAATTTATTTTGATAATATTAAATGATAATAAGAAAATAAAAGAAAGTTAAAGAATTGAATTGATTGAAGAAACAAAAGTGTAGATAGTAGTATTTGAACTCGGGACCTATTGGTATGATAAGCGGTGAAAGCAACATTTTTATGAGCCCAAAATAAATAATTTATTTTGATAATATTATATGAATAATATTTATGATTTTATAATAAAATAAATTCATTATTGACATATACATTATTATTATTATTATTATTATTATAAGTAAATTTTAATCTTATAATATTTAAATATTTTTATTTGTACTTTATTTATCCCATAATAATATTTAATTTATCTTGATTTGTTTGGTAAATATGATCACAAATGTTGACAAATAGTAAAAAAAATTATATAATGATACTTTAATAAAAATATTATTAAATGTTAATATTAAAAACATTATATTTTCATACTTGGTCAAATATAATTTGTATGAAAAGAAAAAATATTTCAACAAAAGGAAGTAACAATAAATAAATAAATAAAATATGTTGATGTGTGGATTTGAACTCATTCCCTTTTTTTCTCATTCTTTCCACCTCTTACCTTGTTAAGCTACTCCTTGTCCACTTAAAATTAATAGCTTTTTTTAAGACAATCTTAATTATTTAAGTGATTCAAATTTATCTTACCAAACAAACTTAATTTTTTAATCTCTTAAAGTGTTCTAAATTAAGATCTTAATTTGGTTACCAAACATGCCCTTATTCTTGCTATAACTAGATTGTACATTACTTATAAGCTTATTGCTTATAAGTGAAAACAAATACTCTAATTTTAAATTAACTAAAGCCAAAAGTCATCCCTAATAATCTGAAACAAGCGGCCACATTATCCTTCACAAGGTCAGCCAAATCCACAAGGTTACTAGAAAAAAAGGAACATTTCAGATAGACGTGGCCGGTTAAACAAACCGGCGGTTAGCCGGTTGAAAATCGGCGGTTTCAAACCTTCAAATGCTCAACCGGAACCGAACCGCCTAACCGGCTCAACCGGTTACGGTTTAGGCGGTTCACGGTTTTAACGGTTATCCGGTTAACCTCCGGTTTGACGGTTTGGATATGCTCGGCCGAGTCTTTGGTGTTGCTCGGCCGAGCAACCCTTTTAGGGTTTAGGGTTTTGAGGGTTGCTCGGCCGAGTCTTTGGTGCTGCTCGGCCGAGCAACCCTTTTAGGGTTTAGGGGTTGAGGGTTGCTCGGCCGAGTCTTTGGTGTTGCTCAGTAGAGCATATCATTTTTCAGTTAATTTTTTTTTAACGGTTTTTTGAAAAAAAGTTAACTTTTATTTTTTTATTTTTTTTGGATATATAAGACTATTTTAAACTTAAGTTTACTACATACATTTTTTACAAAAAGGTTTATAAAAAAAGTTATGAATTTTTAAAGAAATGAAAGTTAACGGTTTTTTGAAAAAAGTTAACTTTTAATTTTTTCAATTTTTTTTGGATAAATAAGACTATTTCAAACTTAAGTTATCTACATACATTTTTTGAAAAAGGTTTATAAAAAAAGTTATGAATTTTGAAAGAAAGAAAACTTAACTTTTTTAAAAGAAACAAGTATATAAAAGAAAAAAGGGACGATACCCTTAAATTTTATTAATCAAAATAAAATTACAAAGAGGGGACAACCAACCTTACCCTTTTATAAATAAGGGGGACATTTAGGAGCCTTTACCTCAACCTAACTATTACAATTAATTAAAATTAAATCTAATCTAAAGTCTAAACTAATCTAATTAAAATAAAAATTAATCTAAAACATCATTCATTCATCACTACTTTTCGTGGAGTCCTCGACATCGTATTGATATCTTGGATCCAATAGATCCTCATCATAAGGCATGTCTTGTTGCCTTTTTTCCTCTCTAACCCAATCGCCAAGTAAAAGTTGATGTTCCAAGTTTTCACTTGTTAGTTGAGAACGTCTTTCATCCAAAACATTTCCACCAACACTAAATGCCGATTCAACCGCCACCGTTGAAGCGGGAGAGGCTAATACTTCTTTAGCAACTATGGAAAGTATAGGATAAATGTCTTTCCTTCTTGACCACCATTGTAAAACATCAAATTCATTTGAATTTGGATCTTGATTTAATTCAAAGTTTGTAGTGAAATAGGTTTCTAACTCCACGGGAAGGTTTGATGATGATGAAGATGAACCTCGAGAAGGACCATATTTTTTACTATACAAATTTGCAATAAAACTATATGGATCCCCACTAGTAAAACTTGGTTGAGAAGTAGAGGAATCATATTCATGTTGGCTTTGAGAAGTGTTTCCATATAAGGCATTATACTCATTAAAAAGGTTAATCAAATCATTTTTTGTGTCATTAACAATAATTGACGGAAGTTCATAAATACCGTCACCATCGGGATATAATTTCATATAATAATAAGTTATAATGGACTCTAAATCATCTAATTTAACTCGAGGATCTAATAACTTTGCAACCAAGAAAAGAGACGGAATAGTGTCAAAATATTTAAGCCACTTTTGTCTCATGTTAAAAATGCATTGTTTTAAAATAGGGCATTCTTTTAAATTGTCAAAAATAGTAACAATTGCAATACAATGCTCTAGCACCAAAACGGAAGTTGGATAATAAACTCCCGAAAAAGCCAAAGTAGCGGTATTAAAAATCTTTAACAATTCACATAAATTAATGCATGCATTCCAATGATAAGTAAATAGAGGTTCATGATAGCCAATTGACATAAAAAATTGCGTTAGGAGATCTTTATAAGCAAAATCATCGCTTAACATTTTATAGGTGGAATTCCACCTAGTTGGAACATCGTAAGTAAAATATTTGTCCGGCACATTTTTACTTCTTAAAAACTTTATCCATTTTTTTGTATTAGAATTTTTTTTTTTGAAATAAATTGAAGAGCTCGTCTAATTGGCTTAACATTAGTTTCTAATGCATCTAAACCATCTCTAACACATAAATTAATTATATGACATAAACATCTAATATGAAAAAACTTACCCCCAAGTGAGGGTTGACAAACGGTAATTAAATCGGGCAAACTAGCCGTATTAGCACTTGCGTTGTCAAATGAAATAGTAAATATTTTATTTAAAATACCATATTCAAGAAAAATCTCAAGCAATTTCGCACAAATATTTTCCGCGGAATGCGGTGGCTCAAAATCTTTGTAAGCAATTAATCTTTTTGAATTTTCCATGAATTATCTATCCAATGGCAAGTAACGCCCAAATAAGTATTTCTTTGCCAATGATCACTCCAACCATCGGCACAAATTGAAACTTTATTTTCTAATTTTGATAAAACACCAATTAAATCTTTTTTATATCTTTCAACCACTCTAGTAATATCACATACGAGATTCGTACGTGGTACTCTCGTGGCGGCGGGGTTCAAAGAAAGGCGAGCAAAATTTTCATAAAAATCACAATCCGCAAAATTAAAAAGGAAGGCCTTTAACGCAAATAAATTTGGCTAGTTCATCCCTATAAACCCACTTGTCAAATTTAAAAGGACGGAAGAAGGGAAGACGAACCTTGTGCACCCGAACCCGAACTACGTTGAAATTGTAATTGAGTTTGCGAAGCGGAAATGCCAAGTTTCTCGGGATGTTTTGCCGCCAAATGCCCGTTGAGCGTCCCATGCCCTCCACCTCTTTTCCATGCGTAAGTCGCATTACAATAGTTGCAACATGCTCGAAAATTATAATCATCCTCGGCGGTAATTTTTCTTTTGGCGAAATGGATGGCGAAGGTATCGGATTGTGGCTCTCTTTCTTGTCGTTGTCCCCGAGGACCCCGACCCCGACCACCTCCCCTAGCTCGGCCCCTACCACTCCTAGCATTACCACTTTCAATTTCAACTTGTTCTTCTTCCTCATTTTGTTGAATATTTGGATTTTGATGATCAAAATCATCGTTGGGAGGAAGAATCAACAACGGACTTGCCTAAATTGCTTCTTCTTTGATTTGCGGCCATTTGTATAAGAGAAAATGAAGTTTGAAAACAAAGCGAGCTTAAAAATGAATGAAAATGGAGAAAAGCACTAATTTCGTTAGAAAACTAAGCGAAAATGAAACAATATTTAACTGAAAATTGGATGAGGGTGAGAGTATATGTGAATATTTGAGAGTAGAAGAGAAAGAGTAGAGAGAAATAAGGTGGAAATAAAATGGGAGGAGGAGGGTGATATTTATAGTTAGTAAATTAGGCAAAAAAAACATTTTTTTTAATTTTTGACTGCCCAATAACAAAATTAACGGCTAGTTTTTAAAAATAACGGCTAGTTTTTGAAAAAGTAGCCGTTGGAACATGTTCTGGCGTTATGCTCGGCCGAGCACCTCATATGACTCGGCCGAGCAGAACCTTCAGTTTGTTAATAACAAACTGGAAGGTTATGCTCGGCCGAGCAACTCATATGACTCGGCCGAGCAAGTAAAAAACCGGCGGTTGACCGGTTTTTCAAAAATCTCAACCTTAACCGAACCGGCCAATAACCGGTTACGGTTAGCCGGTTTCGGTTAACCGCCGTTGACCGGTTTTGACCGGTTTTGATCGGTTTTCAATCTCCCGATTGACCGGTTCGGTTTATAAAATGGACACGTCTAATGTCAGATAGTTTAAGTACCATGCATGGATATCTGCCATGACAGGGGCAGGGTAAGAAGACATTCACAAACAAATTGTCCATTAGACATATTAAAGCTCCGTTTGTTTATCGTAAAATATTTTTCGGAAAATGATTTCCTGTAAAATATATTTCAAAAAATGAAAATGTTTTCCGAAAAATAAGATAAACATATTTTTAATTGTTTGGCAAGGAAAATGTTTTCCAAAAAATGTTCGATTGAGTTGACTACAATTTTACTCACCCCAATCACCACCACCACCCCACCCCAATCCCACTACCCCCTACCCCCCCCCTTTTTTTTTAAATTTATGTTTTACAACTACTCCCCCAATCCACACCCCCCAAGATGGTGCACCCATGGATGTCGTTTAGAACAGGAAAAAAACAAAAGATAGTATACCCAAGTTTCCAGGCAAATCAGTAAGGTCGGATGTCCGCCCCTTACGGCTCCATTAAAGCAACTGAGAAAATGATTAATGGTGGTTCGCCTGCCAATTACACCAAGGATGATAGTACACAGCTTCATGCCTAACCCTTTTACACAGCAATCAGGTGGAGTCCGTCCATTATCATAAAATGCAGACTATGGTGGGGGTGGGGGTGATTGGCAGGGGGTGGTGATGGGAATGGGGTAGGGGTGGTTGATGTGGGGTGGGTAACATGGGTGTGTGTGTGTATGTGAGGGTGTTATCATTTTTCGAAAAATATTTTATTTAGGAAAAATCCGTAAATCAATTTACTTAGAAAAGTGGGGAAAATATTTTTCGAAAAACATTTTTTTCCATTTTTCGGTGCTAAACAAACACCGAAAAATGGGGAAAATATTTTTCGAAAAACGGAAAACATTTCCCCCAAACAAACGGAGCCTAAGAATATATAAATCCCATGGTAATTTTCTCCCTACCATTCGGTAACAGGGGATATAGAGGAACTTCACCATAAATCTTACTCCCTTGGTCCTAAAATGAATGTCCGAAAAAAATTCTTATTTACTCTAGATCAAGAGCAAAATTTTAAAAAAATGGACCTTAATTTTGGAAAGGAAGTTGTAGTTTGGTGTAGATCTCTATAGCAAAGTTGGTCCATATAGGCAGGACCAGATTCCACAGGATTTATTTTCTGTCATAGCAAATGGTGATGCAGATGAAAAATCATAAGACTCAATGTGTGGTACATTATAGCAAATGGCTCTCAAGCAGTTCCCTATCTCACTGCAACGCCAAAAATAATGATCAAGATGCCCACTCTGCGTGTACAGGTTGAACACACACCCGATAGCCTCATCATATAACACCAAAGAAAGATGCATGATTTTAATCTCGGATGCTCGGACTCTTTGGTTTATCACGTCGTACTCGTGTCGAACACTCGTATTTTAGTCTTGTTGTTGACAAGGGTCCGACGGAAAAAATCAAAGAGTCCGAGCATCATAGTGAAAGTTTCGTGTAGCTAGAAAACTTTAATCACACAACAGACAACGGATGTGAGTACAGATGTGTCTCACAACTGTCCACACATCCACAGATAATGCAGCAGAATAAAATAATTAAAAGCAAATAACTCAAGAACTATTTATGCTTACTGATCAATGTGATTAGCAAACTAGGCTTACGCCAAAAAACCTTTCACTATAAAAACTTTTGTTCCTTACAAAAACAAATAAGGGAAAAACTAAAATATGAAAATACTAAACGAGTTCTAATCACCTTCTACGACAAGAACAACTCCCCTTTCCCAAGTAGGATCTATTCTAGTCAGAAGTAAAACAAGAGAACTCTATGAAAACCTAGATGTGAGTTACGGATGTAAGGCACAACCTTCACTCACAACCTAAAATCAACAATGTCGAAAACTATGAAGAATAAGTAATTTTTCTCTCTAAAATTCGTAGCTTCTCTTGTGCTGAATGCCTTGTATTTATAATGCACCATGGAGAAGATCTTCATGTAATCAACATTTTCCTTTGTGAGATCTCTTTTCCTATAAGAAAACATAAACCACACTCACAAGGAAATAGAATATTAGTGGGTTAGTCATAATATAAAATTATGTACATAAATAAAAGATATTTACTTTATTTACAATTTCTTGTCAAAATAGGACAATGATAAATCTTCCATGAAAGTCCCAAAATCTTCTTACTATATAGAAGTCTTTTGAAATAGGGAAACATGAATATGTTCCCACAAACTCACGGTTTCAATCTCCCCCTATTTTGGACTTTTTGGTCAAAACCAAAGATTTATAGAATTCACAATTTATGACCACAGAGTAAACACAAAAATATAGAGTAAACATAACTCCCCCTGCATGGATGTGTGTCCAGATGTGTATACACATCCACACATAAAAACTGCATAAACCAAGTTAGAACAGACTACTAGCAGTTCATTAAAAAAAACTAAAACAAAACAACCATTCAGCAAAAATCTAATTAAAACTATTACAACCCATTGTTTCAAAAACTAAAACTAAAGCAGAAATTAAAAATTGTTTTTGCAACCATCAAAAGCAACAAAAAACTTTTCTCCCCCTAAATTAAAGTTCCCACTGTCTCCATTTAAAGCCAGCCATAGCTGTAG
This sequence comes from Adenophora triphylla var. japonica, assembly GCA_022495995.1. Taxonomy (NCBI): domain Eukaryota; kingdom Viridiplantae; phylum Streptophyta; class Magnoliopsida; order Asterales; family Campanulaceae; genus Adenophora; species Adenophora triphylla. The sequence continues at coordinate 54,405 of JAFEMH010005552.1, forward strand.
CAGCAACAGCAGCATCCCAGACTTCACTTCCAGTAGCAGCAACAGGATTTGAACTTGATTCTCTCCCTTTTTGAGCAGAAAGTTTAGCATGCCATCTGAGGAGTCTATCCTTAAGGGCTTTCAGATTGTTGGCATGGGCAGTGGAGGTTTGAACTTGAGCTTCAGCAATTGCAATCTAAGCATCTAAATCCTTCATCTGAGCTTCAAAAGGATCTTCAGATGTGGGTTCAGCTGTGTCCACATCTGGCATAGCAAGTTCAGGTACAGCACCCAAAGGGAGATCAACATGTCTTTGCTTAGGGTCTAGAAGGGTTTTGGATTCCTTAAACAACTCAAATTTTTCAACCTTTTCTTCATTTTTTTCAGCCTTAACACCATTGGCAACCAGAATTTGAGAGATTAGAGAGGGATAAGGTAAAGACCACATCTTAGAGGGTGACTCTCCATAAGCACATATTTTTCTAAATATAAAATCTCCAAAATTGATATTTCTCTTAATGCCCAACCTATAAAGAAGATCAGCTTGCACCCTAGTTACAGAAGTCTTATTGTTTGAGGGGCAAAGGTTGGCAACTAGAATGGAATGAAGAAAACAGTAAAGAGAGGATAAATAGCCACTTTCCAAATCTTTTGGCTTCACAGGCCATGTGGTTACCTTTCCATGGGTGATGGCAGAAACAACTTCAACATCAGACACATCAACCAACTGATCCAAAGTGTTATCCAATCCAAGAAAATCATTAATGACAGATGGGGAAAAGGGAACAAACATTCCTCTAATATAGACAGTGAGGGGAGAGGAGTAACATTTATCTAACCATTTGAGCAAATTGGCATAAAACTCATACACCATCTTAGGAAAAAATGGGAGAGGGTGATCAACAGTTAAAAACAGTCCTCTTTCTTCAAAGAATTTGTCCATGCCTAACTTAAAGAATGTTTCCCTATCTCTTTTCATCTCTATAATAAAGGCCTTAGAAGAAATTAGGTCAAACCTATCAGAGGCATTCTTGGTCAAGAATTTCTTAGAAAAGGGTTTAGGGGTAGGAGTAATGGAGAGAGTTGAAGAATTACCCTTATCAGCCTTCTTTCTGATGGATGTGCGTCTGGATGTGTGCACATCTTCAGATACATCTTTAGCAAGAGCTTGCTTTTTGACGGATTCTACCTCTGTTTTTTCACCAGATGAGGTATCCTTTTCTAGGTCCTCTTTTTTCTTGTTCTAATTCATCCCTTTCCAGCTTGAAGTTGACATCAGATGCAGTATCATCACTCTCATAGCTTGATTCAGATTCATAAGCTTCTTCCTCAATAGGCTCTAAGTCAGTAGAAGCAACCTTTTTCTTTCCTTTCAACTACATCAAAATATTAGCTAAAGGCACCTCATCATTAAACACAGAAGAATCCTTAACAGGAGAGGTAACCTTAGGGACAGGAGCAATATCAGGAGTAGGAGCATCAACCACAGGAGTAGGAGTAGGATTGGGGATAATGGGATCAGATGGCTCAATAGGTGGTGATGGAACAAGATCAATGGGTTCAATATGGGGACTATTTTCAGAAGGGGTAATAACAGGGACAGGATCAATAACTGAGGGAGGAGTAATTGAGGTTTGAGCCCTAGTCCTAACAAGAGGAGCAATTACCTCTTCTTCTTCTTCTTCTTCTTCGAGAGAGTAATGGCAGTAGAGGGCTTCCCGCCTGGTTTCTTCAAGTTCTTGGCCTTGTCAGATTCTGACAGCTTCCTAACCCTATGCGATCGACGTAGATTGCGTTGGGGCACGGGGATCGCAGCATGCTTCAAGGGTTTTGCTTGGGAAAGATTCCTCTTCTTGGTTGAAAAAGGTTCTACAGAGGGAGAAACAGGGGCGAAAACCGATGGTGGAATCACCGGAGAGGTTGGAGCCTTAGGGTTTTCAGAGGCGGTTGGAACAGACAAGGGTTCCAATGTAGGTGATTTTGAAGGCGATCGTTCCATTGAGGAGCTAGAAGAGGAAGATGGGGGAGGAATTTCAGCAAGAAACTTAGCTATAACAGGGTTAGAGGTAACGAGAGTTTCAGCCAAGGCGATTGAAAGGGGTTCAACGTCAAGCACGTCTTCCTCACGAATGTTCGTATGATCGACCATTTAAACAGAAGATTTGTGTTAGGTTGAACAGTAGGAGAGAAATTAATGCAATGTGTGTGAGATTGTGTGCAAGGAGAAGGAAGAACAAAAGGTTTATCAAGGGTTTATGGGGGATGGGACGGATGTGAGGGCTCATAAATACTCACAGCTCCCCCTTTCCAACTAAAACTAGGAATCCTTCTCCAAAAAGGTCTCACACAACCCAAATTCCTTAAGAGTCCTCCAACGGCTAGAAACCTTTGAGGTTACCACACACAACCAATTTCGAGGAAATAGGGGATCAAAAATAAAACAAGATTTTGATAGATTTTTATGGAAACAAAAATAGTTCAGCCATATCTTTAAAAAAAAAACAGAATCCCAATCGAATTTTCCAACATTTTCAAACAAGGAATGATACACACCTTTTCTTTCATGAAAGATATTGGAGATCAAAAAACTTATAAAATCAAAGAATAAATTAAGAAAGAAAATTTTTTGTTGTGGAAATATACTCAGTTTATGGATGTGGCATCGGATGTGAGTCACATATGGGGACACATTTAGATCACAAAAAGTCAATGAGCAATAATCCAATCTGCACAACCTCTAGGATGCATCCACCAATTTTTTGTTGTGGATTTTAGCTTTGTGAGTAGCTTTCACTTTACTTGATCCCAAAGATAGCCCTTTTTCCCAATGATCTTATCAAGTTTGACTTCAAGTTTTCTTATGAAAATCACTTGATCACAATGGTCTGGCTTCATACTAAGGGTGAAGCAGCTGTTTCTCACATATATTTTTTCTTTTAAAGCACCCACTGTGAGATACCTAGGAAGGTTATATCAAGTCACCAAAAGGTGACATGAACAGGAAGTGCTCACAATTAAGGATCAAAAATAATGTCAAAGATGAAGACTCACAAGTGACCACACTGAGAAATTTCGTGCTAATGCATGATATATATATATATATATATATATATATATATATATATATATATATATATATATATATATATATATATATATATTTAGTTAATCTAATATACAGATGTGTTAGAGGATGTGAGACACATTTGTGCTCACAACCTTAGATATCACACAAACCAAGAGACTTCCTCAAAGAGGAAAATCTCTCCAAATCTAATGCCTTTGTAAATATATCAGCCAATTGATTTTCATCCCAACAAATTCCGGACACACGCTTTTTGTTCTACAAGATCTCGATGAAATGATGTCTAATATCAATGTGTTTTTGTTCTAGAATGTTGGACAGATTTTTAGATATGTCCAAGGCACTTTTGTTATCACAAAAAGCGGTCAAAATTTTGCTATTTAATCCATAATCTTTCAACATTTGATTCATCCAAAGCAAGCTTGTGTGCAAGAACTCTCAAGGGCAACATATTCAAATTTCAAAGAAGCGGTGGATAAAGACACACAATTCTCGCTTCCTACTATATCAAGACACAAGGTTATTTCCTAGGTAGAAACATCCACCCGTGGTACTCTTTCTATCATCACTATTTCCAAATTTCAATCGATCAAGTGTACCCAACCAAATTGGTGTTTGTTTCTTTAGAGTAATGCAGTCCTAGGTTCACAGTCCCACTTACATATCTAATGATTCTTTTCAAGGCTTTAAGATGGGACACCTTAGGGTTGGCTTGGTATCTTGCACAGAGATACACACTGTACATAATATCAGGTCTACTTGCAATAAGGTAAAGCAGACTTCCTATCATGCTTCTGTACAGGGTTTGATCAACACTCTCACCATCTGAATCATGACTTAGCTTTTGGGAAGATTCCATTGGGGTTCTTTGATGTGAAGAGTGTTCAAGCTCAAACTTTTTCACAAGATTTTTGGCATACTTAGACTGTGAGATGAACATGCCATCTTTGAATTGCTTAATCTGTAAGCCTAAGAAAAAGTTCAACTTACCTACCATACTCATCTCAAATGTGGAAGTCATGCTATCCACAAATTCAGCAAGCATAGGGTCAGAATTTGACCCAAACACAATATCATCTACATAGATTTGTGCCATAAGAATCTCCTTTTTATTTTTCCTCACAAACAGTGTTTTGTCAACCTCACCTCTCTTGAATCCTAGTTGAAGCAGATGGTCAGTCAACCTACCATACCAAGCTTTAGGAGCTTGTTTTAGCCCATACATAGCTTTCTTCAGCTTATACACATGGTTAGGATACTTGGAGTCCACAAAGCCTTTAGGTTGTTCAACATAGGCTTCCTCATTCAATATCCCATTTAGAAAAGCACTCTTAACATCCATTTGATGTAGAGTGATCTTGAGGTAACAAGCAATGGCTAACAAAAGCCTAATGGACTCAATTCTTGCAACAGGGGCAAATGTCTCCTCAAAATCAATTCCCTCTATTTGAGTATAACCTTGAGCAACTAACCTAGATTTATTTCTAGTGATCACACCTTGCTCATCAGTTTTGTTCTTGAAAATCCATTTGGTTTCCTATGACATTACCATGTGAGGGTCTAGGAACAAGAGTCCACACCTCATTCTTTTCAAATTGAATCAATTCATCTTGCATAGCAAGAATCCAGTCAGCATCTTTCAATGCTTCAGCAACATTCTTAGGTTCTATCTTAGAAACAAAACAACAAAAACTTACCTGGGAGTATGCTAAGGAGCAACTCCACAAACCAGCCATCTTTCTATAGTCCACTTTATCCTTTTGTCTAGTTCTCACTTGAGCATGCACATCTCCCACAACTTGTGAAGTGGGGTGGGGTGTTTTTTTTGGATTTTTGAAGGGATATCCTTTGATCTATCCACATACCCATCCACATTACTTTCTAGAGCATCATCCTAATCAGAATCAGAGGAACTGTCCTCAGTTACAGGAGTTTGAGTGGTTGTGGGAGCAGATGTGTTCACATCCTTGGTTACATCCTTATCAGGTTCAAATTGGTTTTTCAAGATCTGGCAAAGATCTCGTTGGTTCTCCAAAGACTCAAGCTTCGTCAGATCTTTCCAGTCAAAGAAGCAACCCGAAACGTCATCCTCGCCAGCCTTGAGGTTAAGATCAAGTGAGTCATCAAAAATAACATTAGCAGATTCCATAATGGTCTTAGTTTTGAGATTAAAAACTCTGTAAGCTCTACTATTAGTGGAATAGCCCATGAAAATTGCTTTGTCACTTTTTGAATCAAACTTGGACAGATATTCTCTATCATTGAGAATGTAACACACACATCCAAACACATGAAAATATTTCACAGTTGGCTTCTTTCCAAGGAGGATTTGATATGGAGTGACAGTGCTACCAATCCTTAGAAACACCCTATTGCCAATGTGACAAGCAGTGTTCAAAGCTTCTGCCCAGAATTTCTTGGACAGGTTTTTAGAACTTAACATGACCCTAGCCATTTCTTGCAAAGTTCTATTCTTTCTTTCAGCAATTCCATTTTGCTATGGAGTGATTGGTGCTGAAAACTCATGAGTGATTCCCTTAGAATTGCAAAAATTAGTGAACATTTGATTCTCATATTCAGTGCCATGGTCAGACCTAATTCTCACAGTCTTAAGACCATAAAGGTTTCTCACCCTTTTGTACCAATTCTTGAATTCTCCAATTGTTTCAGATTTTTCTCTTAAGAATATTACCCAAGTGTACCTAGAGTAATCATCAACACATACAAAGGCATACTTTTTCCTACCAAAGCTTTCTACTTCAATAGGTCCCATTAAGTCAGTATGAATCATCTTCAAACACCTAGAAGAGGAGCATTGTTGGACCTTTTTATGTGATGCTTTTGTTTGTTTTCCCTTTTGACATGAACCACAGACATCAGGGTTCTTGAAGTTCAGTTTAGGGAGACCTTTAATGGCTTCAAACCTTTGAAGTTCTTTCAGAGTTCTACAGCTAGCATGCCCTAATTTTTGGTGCCACAGATTGACATCATTAGCTTTTGAGCTTAGGCAAGAAAGATTGTCACCAAATTGGTAACAATTATCAGCAGATCTAGGATCAGTAAACACACATGTATTATCCTTATCAAACACTTCACACAAGTGCTTATCAAATTTCACATAAAGGTCATCATCACATAGTTGACTGATGCTTATTAGGTTGGCCTTCAAGCCTTCCACATGGTACACATTGTGCAATTTTGGGAGACCCTTGACATCTAGGGTTCCTTTCCCAACAATCTTTCCTTGAGCATCTCCACCAAAATTTAATTTCTCTCCATTAATCACTTCATAGTCAAGAAGGACTGCTTGGTTTCCAGTCATGTGCCTAGAGCACCCACTATCAAAATACCAAGAGCCAGAGACAGTACTCTTGAGGGAAGAGTAAACAACATTGCAGGTGGTAATTGGTTTGGCCACCGACTATTTTACAGTTTTCTTTTTGGGTTGCAGAGGTCTCAGATTACCAGGATGTGTGTTCGGATGTGCATACATCTTCTCACACATCTGAGGCTGATTGAAGTGACCAGATTTTTTATCAGCCTTGAGTTTGTAACAGAAGGGCCTAATGTGACCAGGAGCTAGGCAGTAGTGGCAGATGTAGTTGAATGAACGCTCGCCCGAAAAGAAAAACTTTTAGATGTTTTGGAAAAAAGGAGTCGCCACGCCATGCTTAGAGGTGCACTTTGAAAAACCATTTGAAAGAGAGTGGGTTCGGGGGTCAGGTTACTTGTTGGGAAGAACCGAGAGTTCACCCAACACGCCTCGTCCGTAGACGAGTCTTTCTAATTTAGACATCCAAATAATTCAAAAAGACGTGCAAACAATGATAATAGACAAGTGCGATTAAACATGAATTTTATTGAATGACAGAGATCATTACAACTTGTAAACCAATTGTCTGGGAGGCCACATCCCTTTATAGCAAACAGGAACAGATTACAGGAGAAAACAAGTCCTCTGCAAAGAATCACATCTGTCGCGTGACATAAGACTCCTTTGTCCCGATATGTCGCGTGACATCAATGGTCACCTTACAGAGGCTCACAACCAAACAGATCACCAAATCTCCAGATGAAATAAACAAACCAGATCTAGGAACTGAAACATGAACATAAAAATAAATGCTAAAACAACAAACTACAATTGAAATATGGTCCCTGCAGATGGTCACGACATGTCGCGTGACATAGGACTCCTCATGTCCAAATGTGTCGCGTGACATATGTTTACCATCTGCAGGTACCTCACAAAATGAGATGCAGATCTAACAAACACACAACAATTATATCAGAAACAGTAAGAACAATACGAATCAGACACGAATCAATCAAAGGAGTGTGGATATAGAAGATCCACACTCCCTTGATGTCCAAATTGCAAATCCAAATAGATCACATCATAATCAAGCAATTGGACTCAAGTAGAAGCTATTTAAACAGAGAGATTACAGTTGCCACTTGATAATCTGAGGCAGATGGAGCCTGATTATCAAGTGGAGGATGAGAGAGAGTAATTAAAACAATGAATGAGAGAGAGAGAAGAGGAGAGAGAGTTACCCTTGTAGTCCTCAACTCTTACACCAAGTTAGGTGCAAGAGCCTTCAATTCAACTTCGAGATGGAGATCTGAGCACGAACTGAGAGCTGAATTCAAAGGTTTCAAGTGTATAGGGAAGTAGAGAGGGAATTGGGTTGAAGAGAGGTGAGAAGTGGTGAATTGGAAGGGAATTGGGTGGTTGTTTGTGAAGAAGGAGGAGAGATGGAGTTTCTGGCGTAATTTGGACAGAGTAGCTTTAGGGAGGTGAAATTTGGATCTAAAACTGAGAGGGGTAGGGTCTTATTTATAGCTGCAGTCTATGGTCACTTTGTGTCGCACGACGTAACGTAACCACTTTCCATGCTTCGACTTGTCGCGTGACACAAGGTGACCATAACCGCTTTTGGCGCCAAAACTGATTCTGGAACCTTCCTAGGTAATACCCAAAAAGTCCACAACAGTTTTATTCTCTCTAGGTCCTTTAACTCGAGCAAAGTACAAAAAAGTACTTCCTTGGCGTGAAACTCATGAAATGTTTCCGGAAGTCTCGGAATGGACCGGGAATTTACTAAAACGCCCCTTAGTGCAATTTTATCATTTGAAATGCACCTAAAAAGGGATCGCGAATTGGATTGGCTTACTTACAGAGCCCCTCGGCAACGTCACTTATGGAAGAAGTGAGGTTGTCGATAAAATAAGACCCAATCCCAATGAGCGGCTGGGGAAATGAAGCGGAGGGCTAGTCGGTGAGCTGGGGAAAAGGATGGCTGGACCTTTTTGGAAAAGGATTCCTACGTATCCCAAGCGGGAATCAAGCCAAATCATTGTTCAGACTATTCGGGGGGGGGGTATCTGATCCAAAGAGACTATTATGAGGCGTCTGAACCTGGTGGAAGACTATTTCTGGAGGCGTCTCGAACTCGGCGGGAGACTGTTTTGAGGCGTCTCGAACTCGGTGGGAGACTGCTTTTGAGGCGTCGAACCTCGGTGGGAGATCGTTTTGAGGCGTCGAACCTGGTGGGAGACTCGCTTTGAGGCGTCTGGAACCCGCGGGAGACTATTTTGAGGCGTCTCGAACCCGCGAGACTGCTGTGAGGCGTCTCAACTCCGGTGAGACTGTTTTGAGGCGTCTAAACCTGGTGGGATCTGTAGCTGCCGGAGGGGTTGATGCTGTTGTTTGTGCTGCTGGGGATAGGTGTAGCTGCCGGAGGGTCTTATGCTACTACTACTGCTGACAGGGACTCTTGCTTGTCGGCGCCGATTCTTGCTTTGGTTGTGGGGCTCTCTGTGTTTATTGCCGGCTTTGATCCTGGGACCATAATCACCGTGACGGGGTTGCTTGGCGCGGGACTTTGTCAAGCACTTCTGTGGACGGGACTCGGCTTGTCTTTGGGCAGCGGAAATTATCGACGGTTCGGCTCTTGTGTCCCTAGCTTTGCTTGGTAACCTGGGAACTTCGCTTGCTGGGCAGCGACTCTTATTGACGGGCGATGGTGGGGCTTATGGCTTTTGACGTGCCCCCGGGAGATTCGATAGGCGCGGACTTTTCCCGTCTCGGTTACGCTTTGAGGGCAATCTTTTAGATTTGCTCGCTTAACCGTTGTACTGCAGGGAAAAGCGACACTCGAAACACTACGCCTAATTATGCTAGTTTGTTAGCGAAGGTTAAACTACGTTAGCTTGTGTGTGCATGAGTCTCGTTTCGTTCGGGAGCGAGAGAAAGGTGTACAGTTTATTGTATTGAAAGGTTGGCTTTGCCGAATTTGTACATAAGTTTCTGGAATTGCTTTTCGGGGTAATTGTGTATAGTGGTACATATGGTGGGGAAAGGTCCTCTCTCGTGCAGTAACGTGTGGATATAAGGTGTATCGCAGCGACGGCGAGCTGAAGAGTGTCACGTAAAACCACTTGCGTGACCTTGAGGCTTCCCGATGCGCATCGAGATGTGTCGCCCAACATTATGTGTCCTGTCTGTGTGCCCGTCGCACGACTAGACGAGGCTCGTAATGGGGCCTATTTAAAATCGCCCGGTCCCAATCCGCAGTCATTGCTTTTTCAACAAAAGGGCACTAGTAGTCTCAACTTGACAAACAGGCGACTTCTGCAACAAAGGTTGGAACTTTCAATCATCATGGAGCAATATAACGAGGAAATAGCTTCCCGGGAACATCAATTTCGCCAGGACTTTATCGGGGTTTCACAATTTCACCAAAAGCATCATGGGAAAATCATTGACAAGCGCTATGGTATGCCGTGCCTCTGGCCTTTGAAGAACTGGAGAGTAGACTGGGATTTGCTCCGAGCAGCTTCGCATTTTTGGGACTCGGAGAGGAATGTGTTTACTTTCTCATACAATGATCTGACGCCGATCATGGAGGATTTAAGGGCATTGACGGGCTTGAGTGAGGTGGCAATTGTGGCATTCCCTTGAGACAGGCGGCCGGTTGTGGAACAGTTATCAGATTTCTTGTGCACTTGCCGAGATCGGTGGCTCCCTATGGTTTTGAACAGGTGAGTTTATAGACTTGACCCGGATGGCTCGGCTGCGGTCTTCTCACCCACTGCTTGATCTCTCTACTTCGCTAGATATGTATGTATTGTTTACCTTGTCACCACTACTACTTCGCGGTCATGTCGGAGTCCGCTCAGTGTGTTCTTGGAGGTTGTCAGACAGCTTAGGGGTGACCGAGGTGTGGATCGTCCTCAAATTTGGTTCGGCCAAAGGGAGATGGACATCGTACTCCTGCTATTAGCTGAGACTTATCCCAGCCTTGATAGACTAGCCGGGGATCTCGATTTCATGGGCGCGGGCAGCCCCACTCTGTTATCTTTATGGCTTTTCGAGAGACTCGCGCTTGATTGGGCCATTACGGAGGGTCAAACAAATGATGCCTTGGGTGACCGTGACAATGCGGACATCGAGATGCGGCGGCGATAGTTGGCAGGTGAGATTGACACGATACGAGATTGCCGTCTAACTTCCTGATTCCGGCATGGGGACTAAGGACCATGAGAGACGTTCAGACGGGCCGGTGGTAGTCGACTACCAGGGTTGCACGTGTCTTCGTTCGTATCCCTTCACCGGTAGGTGCACATCGGTACCCTCGGCAGACTATCGTGGCTTTGAGAGAGAGGCGATGATCGATGCTATTCCGATGATCATGACCGAGCCTCAGACTGTGCACTTCTTCAGTAGATCTTTCTTGGAGGGTTTTCTTCCCACACGGACGCTTCTTCGTCAGGCTAGAGGGTTTACATTCTTGACCACGGAGTATCTGAATTGGTACGAAGAGCAACAAGGTCCCGTGCAGCTGGTGAATACTTAGGAGCAGAATACCCATCCAGTCGGTCTTTTCGAGATGCAGAAGCTAGAGGGAATCCAGATAATGTTACCGGCGATGCTGCTGAGGATTATCGGAAACGGGAGATAAGGAGAGCTGCTCTGAGGGATGATCCAGAGGTGAGGGCTCGCAGGGAGGCCTTGCGACAAGAGAGAGTTGCCAGAGTTGCATTGAGGGAGACTGGTCTAATCGAACCACCGACACGCAGTATACCAGAACTGGGGTGAGCTCAAACCAACTTATTTGATATTCCTAAGCCAAAGACCTCCCGGGGACCGAGGAAGAGGAAAGACAGAGGTACGAGTTCGGGAGCGGGAACGAGCTTCTAGACACTTTTCTGAGAGATGGAAGACTCTTTATTTTTCTTTCGCTTGCCCTTTGGGAGAGATATTTATTTGAACAGAATTTGAGTATCCCTTAATTACCTTAATGCAGACAAAAAAGATGTTGAAATTTTATTTCCTTTTTTTTAATTATTCGCAGCAGGTTACTTGAATCAAAAGTAGGCCGTGCTTGAACTCATCAAAAAGAATATTAACTCCAAATAAACCTTTGAAAAAGCTTTAGAACTGTAATCAAAACACATTTTGGCAAGATAAACAACTTTGCAGCATTTTTAGACCGAACCACAAGTGGTTTCCTACGTTCCCCTTTTGTAAGAGAACTAAGGGGCTCAGGTCTCCGTAGTTCGACTCAATCAAATTTGTGTTTAAAGAAAGGGGAAGACAGAAGGGGGACATGGTGCAACCCTGTTTTTTACCTAGACCGCCCTTTTAGGGTTTTCGGACTAGCTAGGTATATTCTTTTAGCACCGGACGCGTCCCTTATTTTTGCATGGACTGCCTTTTGAGAGGTTTTCAGTCTCATCTGGGACAATTTTATTGCGCCTTTATTTTCATTTCTTTTCTTTCCTTTTTTTTATTATTATTATTTTTTTTATTATATATCTTTACAGAGGGGAAAAGACTCGATTAAACATAATACCTCCGCAACTTATCTCCGTTGACGGGGTGCAAAAAGGGGTTACCATCCAGATCTGCTAGCTGCATTGCTCCTCCGGAGAATATCTTCTTTACTAGAAACGGTCCGACCCAAACAGGTGCCCATTTACCCAATGCACTGCTCTGATTTGTAGGCTTCATCTTGAGAACCAAATCACCGACTTTGATGTCTCTGGGCTTTACTTTCTTGTCAAAAGCACGGGCCATTCTTCTCTGGTATGCCCGATTATGCTCCATGGCTTTTAATCTGCGTTCATCTAGCATTGCCAACTCGTTGTATCGACTTTGGAGCCAATCAATCTCATTCACCTCACTCTCACTTCATAGTCAAGAAGGACTGCTTGGTTTCCAGTCATGTGCCTAGAGCACCCACTATCAAAATACCAAGAGCCAGAGACAGTACTCTTAAGGGAAGAGTAAACAACATTGCAGGTGGTAATTGGTTTGGCCACCCACTGTTTTACAGTTTTCTTTTTGGGTTGCAGAGGTCTCAGATTACCAGGATGTGTGTTCGGATGTGCATACATCTTCTCACACATCTGAGGCTGATTGAAGTGACCAGATTTTTTATCAGCCTTGAGTTTGTAACAGAAGGGCCTAATGTGACCAGGAGCTAGGCAGTAGTGGCAGATGTAGTTGAATGAACGCTCGCTCGAAAAGAAAAACTTTTAGAAGTTTTGGAAAAAAGGAGTCGCCACGCCATGCTTAGAGGTGCACTTTGAAAAACCTTTTGAAAGAGAGTGGGTTCGGGGGTCAGGTTACGTGTTGGGAAGAACCGAGAGTTCACCCAATACGCCTCGTCCGTAGACGAGTCTTTCTAATTTAGACATCCAAATAATTCAAAAAGACGTGCAAACAATGATAATAGTCAAGTGCGATTAAACATGAATTTTATTGAATGAAAGAGATCATTACAACTTGTAAACCAATTGTCCGGGAGGCCACATCCCTTTACAGCAAACAGGAACAGATTACAAGAGAAAACAAGTCCTCTGCAAAGGATCACATCTGTCGCATGACATAAGACTCCTTAGTCCCGATATGTCGCGTGACATCAATGGTCACCTTACAGAGGCTCACAACCAAACAGATCACCAAATCTCCAGATGAAATAAACAAACCAGATCTAGGAACTGAAACATGAACATAAAACTAAATGCTAAAACAACTAAACAACAAACTACAATTGAAATATGGTCCCTGCAGATGGTCACGACATGTCGCGTGACACAGGACTCCTCATGTCCAAATGTGTCGCGTGACATATGTTTACCATCTGCAGGTACCTCACAAAATGAGATGCAGATCTAACAAACACACAACAATTATATCAGAAACAGTAAGAACAATACGAATTAGACACGAATCAATCAAAGGATTGTGGATATAGAAGATCCACACTCCCTTGATGTCCAAATTGCAAATCCAAATAGATCACATCATAATCAAGCAATTGGACTCAAGTAGTAGCTATTTAAACAGAGAGATTGCAGTTGCCACTTGATAATCTGAGGCAGATGGAGCCTGATTATCAAGTGGAGGATGAGAGAGAGTAATTAAAACAATGAATGAGAGAGAGAGAAGAGGAGAGAGAGTTACCCTTGTAGTCCTCAACTCTTACACCAAGTTAGGTGCAAGAGCCTTCAATTCAACTTCGAGATGGAGATCTGAGCACGAAATGAGAGCTGAATTCAGAGGTTTCAAGTGTATAGGGAAGTAGAGAGGGAATTGGGTTGAAGAGAGGTGAGAAGTGGTGAATTGGAAGGGAATTGGGTGGTTGTTTGTGAAGGAGGAGGAGAGAGGGAGTTTCTGGCGTAATTTGGGCAGAGTAGCTTTAGGGAGGTGAAATTCGGATCTAAAACTGAGAGGGGTAGGGTCTTATTTATAGCTGCAGTCTATGGTCACTTTGTGTCGCATGACGTAACGTAACCACTTTCCGTGCTTCGACTTGTCGCGTGACACAAGCTGACCATAACCGCTTTTGGCGCCAAAACTGATTCTGGAACCTTCCTAGGTAATACCCAAAAAGTCCACAACAGTTTTATTCTCTCTAGGTCCTTTAACTCGAGCAAAGTACAAAAAAGTACTTCCTTCGCGTGAAACTCATGAAATGTTTCCGGAAGTCTCGGAATGGACCGGGAATTTACCAAAATGCCCCTTAGTGCAATTTTATCATTTAAAATGCACCTAAAAAGGGATCGCGAATTGGATTGGTGTACTTACAGTAGTGCCTCTTCCTAGGTCTTTTCTCACTCAAAATGACTTTTTCTTTAAAAACTTGTTTTTTTCACACTTTTTGAGGTAGAAGCCTCACATCCCTCCTTTACAAAATTATTTTCAAAACCCAAACCAGTTTTGTCACGTTGACCTATAGAAAAAGCTTCTTCCATTTTCATCTTACTTTTATTTAACTTAGTAAAAGTATTTTCAGCTTGTTCACATTCATTCTTGAATTTTTCAAGGTCAACTTCTCTTTTGGTCACAAAGACTTCAAGTCTTGCGATAGTATCTTTTTGAGCATCATTTTCCTTTGAAAGAACAACTTTTTCATTTTCACAAGTAGCCAGTTTATCAGAAAGAGATTTATTTACCTTAACAAGTACCTCAATCTTGTCCAATCTTTTCATCCAATCTGTATGCAGCTCCTTGTATGTTGCAAAAAGTTCCTCATAGTGAATGTCCCTTTCTTCATCTTCATCATCTGAATCTCCTTTTATAGAGAAACATTTCAGCAACAGTTCAGATGTGACACCAGATGTATTCACAACTGAGACCACATCTAAGGAATTTTCAGGAGCATCTTCTTCTATATCTGCAGAAAACGCATTAAACACAGAATGGCAGTTTATGATAGACATGTTAGCCACTTCTTCTTCTTCATCCTCACTGTCACTAAGGGTAGCAGTTAAGCTCATTCCCTTCTTTTTAAGTGTGTTAGCACACTCATTGGCATAATGACCAAAGCCACGACATGCCCTACATTGGACAGACTCAGATGATTTATTTTCAAAGCTTGGTTTCCTGAATCCAGTGTCAGTGCTAGGTTTTGATTTTTCAGGAGCACTGAGAGTAGGTTTGTTAGGAAATTTACTTATCCTTCTATTTTTCAGTATTGAACTGAACTTCTTTGAAATAAGAGCTATATCCTCTTCTTCAAGATTAGACTTGTCAATCTCAGAGGATAATTTCACAAGCTCTTTTGGAAGTGCAGCAGCACTTTTTGAGAGCAAGACTGTGTGTTTTGTTCTTTTTCTGAGCCTCAAGGTTTAGCTCAAACACAGTCAAGATTCCTACGATTGTGTCAAGACCTACAGTACTTGTGTCTTTTGTTTCCTCAATCACAGCCACTTTTATGTTAAACCTCTCAGGTAAGGTCCTTAAAATCTTACTTACAAGTCTTGCATTGGAGATAGATTCACCTAGACTTGTGCACTCATTCGAAATCTCATGAATCTTAGCAGCATATGACACAATGTCCTCAGTTTCTTCCATTCCAAGTAACTCAAACCTATCCATTAAAATTCTAAGCCTGGTAGCTTTCACACTTGGTGCTCCCTCACATTGAGTTTGCAAAATATCCCAAGCAGCTTTGGCTATACTCTCATTAGTTATAAGCTTGTACATATTCCTAGAAACATGGATGGAAATAGGACCCATAGCTTTCGAATTATAATTTGCAGCTTGTATTTCTTCAAGAGTCCATTGATCTTCAGTTTTTCTTTCGAAAATAGACTCACCAGCACCAGAAGGTGGCTTCTTCTCTAGAGTAGGAGGTTGCCATGCAACAAGGATACACATCTAAGCCCTTTCATCAATACTTTTGATGTAATTTCGCATCTTAGACTTCCAAAGAGAATAATTGGTGCCATCCAAGACAAGAGGCCTGTTTTGGTGATTTTGGCATTTCATAAAGACTACACTTTATGGATCAACACTCAGTAATATATCGAGAGTTGGCTCTGATACCAATTGAAAGTTTCGTGTAGCTAGGAAACTTTAATCACACAATAGACAACGGATGTGAGTACAGATGTGTCTCACAACTGTCCACACATCCACAGATAATGCAGCGGAATAAAATAATTAAAAGCAAATAACTCAAGAATTATTTATGCTTACTGATCAATGTGATCAGCAAACTAGGCTTACGCCCAAAAACCTTTCACTATAAAAACTTTTGTTCCTTACAAAAACAAATAAGTGAAAAACTAAAATATGAAAATACTAAACGAGTTCTAATCACCTTCTACGACAAGAACAACTCCCCTTTTCCAAGTAGGATCTATTCTAGTCAGAAGTAAAACAAGAGAACTCTATGAAAACCTAGATGTGAGTTACGGATGTAAGGCACAACCTTCACTCATAACCTAAAATCAACAATGTCGAAAACTATGAAGAATAAGTAATTTTTCTCTCTAAAATTCGTAGCTTCTCTTGTGCTGAATGCCTTGTATTTATAATGCACCATGGAGAAGATCTTCATGTAATCAACATCTTCCTTTGTGAGATCTCTTTTCCTATAAGAAAACATAAACCACACTCACAAGAAAATAGAATATTAGTGGGTTAGTCCTAATATAAAACTATGTACATAAATAAAAGATATTTACTTTATTTTTAATTACTTGTCAAAATAGGACAATGATAAATCTTCCATGAAAGTCCCAAAATCTTCTTACCATATAGAAGTCTTTTGAAATAGGGAAACATGAATATGTTCCCACAAACTCACGGTTTTACATAGATTGTAATAGAGAAATCTATGTAATTAAAATCATTTGCCCATGCCAGTTCATAATTTCTCAAATTCAAGTCGAGTTAAAATTGCTAAAGCAGATTGCAAAGATAGCGTTTGTTGGGCCCTACGTTTTTAAATCAACTTGTTTACAACTTGCACCTAGCATCTTGGTACTAACAACTTGAGTTCTCCTATTTGCATCTTGATCATTTGCTGGTTGAACTATTGATACATTAACCCTATTTTTCAAGGAAAGTGTCAAAAAGATAGGAGACCAATTCAACGACGTTTTCTTCATCAACATATCCAGCAACGGATCATTATCCCCTCAATCAACAAAATGGCGATAATGTCTCAACAAGATCAACCTTACCTCCGAAATTCTAGGCTTAATATTTTCTTTGTAATTAGCCATTGTAAAGAGGTATCACTACCAGAAACTGGTGTTTTAGCGACGGAATAAACAGCGACGGAAGCATTCCGTCGCTATTTAGCGACGGAAATTATGCTTTAGCGACGGAATAAATTTGGCGCCAAATTTAGCGACGGAATTAAATTCCGCCGCTGAATTCCGTCGCTAAAAACGAATATTCGACGAATATTCGTTTTAGCGACACTTCAACGGCGGAATTTAATTCCGTCGCTAAATAAATATCGACGACGGAATAATTCCGTCTGCTAATTTATTTATTTTTTATTTTTTACGTTAACGCGACGAATTCTTCCGTCGGCGATAATTTATTTTTAAAAAAAAAAATTAGATTATCGGCGACGGAATAATTTCGTCGCTGATAATTTATATATTTTTTATTTTTTTTTTAATTTATCAGCGACGAAATTATTCCGTCGCCGATAATTATCGCGACGGAATTATTCCGTCGCTGAATTTTTTTTTTTAATTTTTCTTCTATATACTTTCATTTGTTTAGTTTTTTTTCTATCTTTTTTTCTATAACTTTTTCTAAAAAAAAACACTAATTAACAAAGGCTAAAATATTATTTTCTAGTCAATAAAAAATTTAAAAAAAATTAAAAAATAAATATAGGGTAGTCCGTCCCTCTTTTGACTTTTCTTCTATATACCTTCATTTGTTTAGTTTTTTTCTATCTTTTTTTCTATAACTTTTTCTAAAAAAAACCACTAATTAACAAAGGCTAAAATATTATTTTCTAGTTAATAAAAAATTTAAAAAAATTAAAAAATAAATATAGGGTAGTCCGTCCCTCTTTTGACTTTTCTTCTATATACCTTCATTTGTTTAGTTTTTTTCTATCTTTTTTTATATAACTTTTTCTAAAAAAAACCACTAATTAACAAAGGCTAAAATATTATTTTCTAGTCAATAAAAAATTTAAAAAAAATTAAAAAATAAATATAGGGTAGTCCGTCCCTCTTTTGACTTTTCTTCTATATGCCTTCATTTGTTTAGTTTTTTTCAATCTTTTTTTATATAACTTTTTCTAAAAAAAACCACTAATTAACAAAGGCTAAAATATTATTTTCTAGTTAATAAAAAATTTAAAAAAATTAAAAAATAAATATAGGGTAGTCCGTCCCTCTTTTGACTTTTCTTCTATATACCTTCATTTGTTTAGTTTTTTTCTATCTTTTTTATATAACTTTTTCTAAAAAAACCACTAATTAACAAAGGCTAAAATATTATTTTCTAGTTAATAAAAAATTTAAAAAAATTAAAAAATAAATATAGGGTAGTCCGTCCCTCTTTTGACTTTTCTTCTATATGCCTTCATTTGTTTAGTTTTTTTCTATCTTTTTTTCTATAACTTTTTCTAAAAAAACCACTAATTAACAAAGGCTAAAATATTATTTTCTAGTTAATAAAAAATTTAAAAAAATTAAAAAATAAATATAGGGTAGTCCGTCCCTCTTTTGACTTTTCTTCTATATACCTTCATTTGTTTAGTTTTTTTCTATCTTTTTTTATATAACTTTTTCTAAAAAAAACCACTAATTAACAAAGGCTAAAATATTATTTTCTAGTCAATAAAAAATTTAAAAAAATTAAAAAATAAATATAGGGTAGTCCGTCCCTCTTTTGACTTTTCTTCTATATGCCTTCATTTGTTTAGTTTTTTTCTATCTTTTTTTATATAACTTTTTCTAAAAAACCACTAATTAACAAAGGCTAAAATATTATTTTCTAGTTAATAAAAAATTTAAAAAAAATTAAAAAATAAATATAGGGTAGTCCGTCCCTCTTTTGACTTTTCTTCTATATACCTTCATTTGTTTAGTTTTTTTCTATCTTTTTTTATATAACTTTTTCTAAAAAAAACCACTAATTAAAAAAGGCTAAAATATTATTTTCTAGTTAATAAAAAATTTAAAAAAAATTAAAAAATAAATATAGGGTAGTCCGTCCCTCTTTTGACTTTTCTTCTATATACCTTCATTTGTTTAGTTTTTTCTATCTTTTTTTATATAACTTTTTCTAAAAAAACCACTAATTAACAAAGGCTAAAATATTATTTTCTAGTCAATAAAAAATTTAAAAAAAATTAAAAAATAAATATAGGGTAGTCCGTCCCTCTTTTGACTTTTCTTCTATATGCCTTCATTTGTTTAGTTTTTTTCTATCTTTTTTTCTATAACTTTTTCTAAAAAAAACCACTAATTAACAAAGGCTAAAATATTATTTTCTAGTTAATAAAAAATTTTAAAAAAATAAAAAAATAAATATAGGGTAGTCCGTCCCTCTTTTGACTTTTCTTCTATATACCTTCATTTGTTTAGTTTTTTTCTATCTTTTTTTATATAACTTTTTCTAAAAAAAACCACTAATTAACAAAGGCTAAAATATTATTTTCTAGTTAATAAAAAATTTAAAAAAAAATTAAAAAATAAATATAGGGTAGTCCGTCCCTCTTTTGACTTTTCTTCTATATGCCTTCATTTGTTTAGTTTTTTTCTATCTTTTTTTATATAACTTTTTCTAAAAAAAACCACTAATTAACAAAGGCTAAAATATTATTTTCTAGTTAATAAAAAATTTAAAAAAAATTAAAAAATAAATATAGGGTAGTCTGTCCCTCTTTTGACTTTTCTTCTATATACCTTCATTTGTGAAAATGGTATACGGCTACCTCGTTTATTTTTTTTAAATTTTTTTCTACATTCTAAATGACATTTAAAGTGTTTTTCATCTTTATGACCTTCCTCAAAATCCAAATGGAAATTGAGTTACAAATATGTGTCATTATTTAGGGTTCTTAGGGTTTTATGTGTCCCGATCTTGTGAAAATGGTATACGGCTACCTCGTTTATTTTTTTTAATTTTTTTCTACATTATAAATGACATTTAAAGTGTTTTTTATCTTTATGACCTTCCTCAAAATCCAAATGGAAATTGAGTTACAAATATGTGCCATTATTTAGGATTTTAAGAAATGTGTCCCGATCTTGTGAAAATGGTATACGGCTACCTCGTTTATTTTTTTTTTATTTTTTTTCTATATTCTAAATGACATTTAAAGTGTTTTTCATCTTTATGACCTTCCTCAAAATCCAAATGGAAATTGAGTTACAAATATGTGCCATTATTTAGGGTTCTCAGGGTTTTATGTGTCCCGATCTTGTGAAAATGGTATACGGCTACCTCGTTTATTTTTTTTTAATTTTTTTCTACATTATAAATGAAATTTAAAGTGTTTTTCATCTTTATGACTTTCCTCAAAATCCAAATGGAAATTGAGTTACAAATATGTGCCATTATTTAGGATTTTAAGGAATGTGTCCCGATCTTGTGAAAATGGTATACGGCTACCTCGTTTATTTTTTTAATTTTTTCTACATTCTAAATGACATTTAAAGTGTTTTTCATCTTTATGACCTTCCTCAAAATCCAAATGGAAATTGAGTTACAAATATGTGCCATTATTTAGGGTTCTTAGGGTTTTATGTGTCCCGATCTTGTGAAAATGGTATACGGCTACCTCGTTTATTTTTTTTAAATTTTTTTCTACATTCTAAATGACATTTAAAGTGTTTTTCATCTTTATGACCTTCCTCAAAATCCAAATGGAAATTGAGTTACAAATATGTGTCATTATTTAGGGTTCTTAGGGTTTTATGTGTCCCGATCTTGTGAAAATGGTATACGGCTACCTCGTTTATTTTTTTTAAATTTTTTTCTACATTATAAATGAAATTTAAAGTGTTTTTCATCTTTATGACTTTCCTCAAAATCCAAATGGAAATTGAGTTACAAATATGTGCCATTATTTAGGATTTTAAGGAATGTGTCCCGATCTTGTGAAAATGGTATACGGCTACCTCGTTTATTTTTTTTTTATTTTTTTTCTATATTCTAAATGACATTTAAAGTGTTTTTCATCTTTATGACCTTCCTCAAAATCCAAATGGAAATTGAGTTACAAATATGTGCCATTATTTAGGGTTCTCAGGGTTTTATGTGTCCCGATCTTGTGAAAATGGTATACGGCTACCTCGTTTATTTTTTTTAAATTTTTTTCTACATTATAAATGAAATTTAAAGTGTTTTTCATCTTTATGACTTTCCTCAAAATCCAAATGGAAATTGAGTTACAAATATGTGCCATTATTTAGGATTTTAAGGAATGTGTCCCGATCTTGTGAAAATGGTATACGGCTACCTCGTTTATTTTTTTTTAATTTTTTTCTACATTCTAAATGACATTTAAAGTGTTTTTCATCTTTATGACCTTCCTCAAAATCCAAATGAAAATTGAGTTACAAATATGTGCCATTATTTAGGGTTCTTAGGGTTTTATGTGTCCCGATCTTGTGAAAATGGTATACGGCTACCTCGTTTATTTTTTTTAAATTTTTTTCTACATTCTAAATGACATTTAAAGTGTTTTTCATCTTTATGACCTTCCTCAAAATCCAAATGGAAATTGAGTTACAAATATGTGTCATTATTTAGGGTTCTTAGGGTTTTATGTGTCCCGATCTTGTGAAAATGGTATACGGCTACCTCGTTTATTTTTTTTAAATTTTTTTCTACATTATAAATGAAATTTAAAGTGTTTTTCATCTTTATGACTTTCCTCAAAATCCAAATGGAAATTGAGTTACAAATATGTGCCATTATTTAGGATTTTAAGGAATGTGTCCCGATCTTGTGAAAATGGTATACGGCTACCTTATTTATTTTTTTTTAATTTTTTTCTACATTCTAAATGACATTTAAAGTGTTTTTCATCTTTATGACCTTCCTCAAAATCCAAATGGAAACTGAGTTACAAATATGTGCCATTATTTAGGGTTCTTAGGGTTTTGTGTCCCGATCTTGTGAAAATGGTATACGGCTACCTCGTTTATTTTTTTTTAATTTTTTTCTACATTCTAAATGACATTTAAAGTGTTTTTCATCTTTATGACCTTCCTCAAAATCCAAATGGAAATTGAGTTACAAATATGTGTCATTATTTAGGGTTCTTAGGGTTTTATGTGTCCCGATCTTGTGAAAATGGTATACGGCTACCTCGTTTATTTTTTTTTAATTTTTTTCTACATTCTAAATGACATTTAAAGTGTTTTTCATCTTTATGACCTTCCTCTAAATCCAAATGGAAACTGAGTTACAAATATGTGCCATTATTTAGGGTTCTCAGGGTTTTGTGTCCCGATCTTGTGAAAATGGTATACGGCTACCTCTTTTATTTTTTTTTATTTTTTTCTACATTCTAAATGACATTTAAAGTGTTTTTAATATTTATGACTTTCCTCAAAATCCAAATGGAAATTGAGTTACAAATATGTGCCATTATTTAGGGCTTTTAGGGTTTTATGTTTCTAGAAGTGTCTCAAAAGGACGTTTGCACAAGAATTAAGGAAAGTGATGTAAGAAAGAGAAAAAGGTTAAATATTGTGAGTATGAAAAATTAAATAGGAGAGAGAATGAGTGAGAGGAATAGTTAGGAGAGAGAATGTTGTGAGTGTAAAAGTAAAGTAGGAGACGAATGAGTGGGGTAGGAAGATTATAAAAATAATAAAAACTTTCCTTTTTAGGAATGAGACATTTTAAATGGGACGCCCAAAAAGGAAACTTGAGGCAACTTCGACGGGACGGAGGAGTATATCATTATTATGATATATTATTATTTATTATTTAATTATTATTATTATATAATATTATTTTATATTTTAAATTATTTTTGATATTATTATTATTATGGTCATTAAACAATAAAGATCTTAGCCATTAAATATATCACAAAAAATAAAATCCAATAGTCCAAATCCAAAAGCATGACACCCTTTTTTTTAATTGGCTTACAAATTTTCACAAGGATTGATCCCCTAATCAATCTGAACCATTAATTATAAACATCCAATGGTCTAAATTCATTTTGCAAAAGTATGATACCCTTTGTTTTCATTGGCTTACAAATTTTCACATGGATTGATCCCCTAATCAATCTGAACCATTAATCTTAAATATCCAATGGTCTAAATTCATCAAAACAAAACCATTTCACAAACCATTTCACATTCTTAAATTCTTTTTATCTTTCAATTTATTTACTAACACACACACAGTCACACACACACACACAGTCACACACACACACACAGTCACACACACTCACACTTTCTCTCTCTCACACTCTGTTTCTCTCTCTACAATCCGGCGACCCTTCCAGATCCGGCGACCCTTCAGATCCGGCGACCTTCCAGCTTCCTTCCCCACGACATCCCCGCCTTCTCTCCATCTCTGACTCCGCCTCCGCCTCCGCCTCCACCTCCATCTCCGCCTCCCCCTCCATCCTCGCCTCCATCTCCATCTCCGCCTCTTCCTCCACCCCGCCTCCATCTCCATCTCCGGCGCCTCTTCCTCGCCCCTCTTCTTCACCATCTTTTTCGCCTCCACCTCCATCTCCTCCGCCTCCACCTCCACCTCCATCTCCGCCTCTTCCTCCACCCCGCCTCCATCTCCTCCTCTTTCTCCATCTCCACCTCCATCGGACCGCCAATACTCTTTTGTAACTTTCTGCCAAACGCAGGGTCCTCAATGTTCTTTTCTCATTTCCTCGCTCTCTCTCTCTCTCTTCCCTCTCCCCTCTCCTCTCTTTCTCTCTCTACTGCAAATCCAAAACCTTGCTCCCCAGCATCATCATCACCAAATTCTTGAGTATCTTCTATAGGCTCTATTTCTTTGAATCATTTTCTATTAAGAACTTGCTCATGATTCTCTAGCTTTATCTGCTTAGATCTATTGTGGGTTTGTGCTTAGGTAAATTATTTCTTCAGTTGCTGTGTATGCATACAAGTGTTATTAGGTATTCATTTATGGGGGTTTGTGCCATTTTCTTGAGATGCTAATCCCTAATTTTGGCTCTATGTGGTTGAATATCTAAATGGGTTTTGCTTCTTGTTATCTTAATTTGACTCTTATGTGGTTAGTATGTAATTGGGTTTGCTTGTTGGGTTCCTTATTTTGTGGGGTTATTGTGTGTTTCTCAAATTTCTTTGGATGTGCTTATTTTGTTTTTGTTAATTGTGAAGATATCTACTTCTTGATTCAGTAAGCTCTTTAATATCAGTGTTTTTGAGGTATCTCTGCTCGCGTGCTTTGATTTTCTTGAAGGAATTGAATATTGACTCCTTTGGTTGCTGCATGCTATTGATAATTCTTTTACTACAAGGGAATTTGTTTTTGAAAACCAAAGATAATTTTTGAGAGTATCTGGAAGTTGGTTCATTGTCGTTAAGTGGCCTTTGTTAACAAGCAATGTAAATTGCCATTAGTGTAAACTTGCTTTTTTTCCATTTTGATTCTTATTTTCATAGGTATACTTTCTAATGTATTTTCATAGGTATACTTTCTAATTTTTTAATGGTGTATCGATAACTAAGTTTAAAAGTTTCATTTGAATACTTATTTTTTTTAAGTCAAAGTTAAATTCATTTGCAAATATTTGCAAATATTTGATATTTATTTTTTTCTTTGAAAGATTTGTAATTAATTTTTAAAAGATTGTAATAGATGTATTTTGATATTATTAATTTACGTATCTTGATATTTGTAATTGATGTATTTTGATATTTTTCTATAGATGTATTTTTTTTTAATTTATTAGTTTTTTTAAAATATTATAATTGATGTTTTTCATTTTTATCATTATAAAAAAAATTATTCAATATTGAAAAAAAAAAGGATTTAATTTTGACATTTTTGTTTTTTTTTTTATTTATTGAATTATTAGCGACGGAATATTCCGTCGCTGAAATAAAAATTAATTAAATTAAATTAATTTCAGCGGCGGAAATTTCCGTTGCTGGAATAAAAATTAATTAAAATAAATTAATTTCAGCGACGGAAATTTCCGTCGCTGAAATAAAAATTAAATTAAAATAAATTAAATCAGCGACGGAAATTTCCGTCGCTGGAATAAAAATTAATTAAAATAAATTTATTTCAGCGACGGAATATTCCGTCGCTGAAATTAATTTATTTTAATTAATTTTTATTCCAGCAACGGAAATTTCCGCCGCTGAAATTAATTTAATTTAATTAATTTTTATTTCAGCGACGGAAATTTCCGTCGCTGAAATAAAAATTAATTAAATTAAATTAATTTCAGCGGCGGAAATTTCCGTTGCTGATGTCAGTAAATCAGCGACGGAATTAATTCCGTCGGTAAAATCAAAATATACCGACGGAAATTGAGCCGTCGGAGCACTGCGACGGGCTGGTAGCGACGGACCAGCGACGGAATTTTTCCGTCATTTGTTTAATTTAGCGACGGAAATTTGGATTTAGCGACGGAAATTTCCGTCGCTAAAACCTGTTTTTCTGGTAGTGTATAAAGGGGATAGAACACTTGTATTGCACACACATTTTTCACTAGCTTAAGCTCCCTTGCATACGCTCTTAGCTCTGTAATCATCTCAACCTTTAGTAAACTTGTGGTCAAGGAAGGTACCAAAACCTCCTGAGGTTTTATGCCGGCGAACAAGTTGTTCTAGGGCTTTCCTCGTAAAAATCCTTATGTTCATTTCTATTCAACTTGATAATCATTGTACCCTGATTCATATCACTTTAGTCATTTTTCTTGTCACTTGAAGCACTTGTTGAAATTTGACCAAAACAATTTGGCGCCGTCTGTGGGAAACTTTGATTATTTGCGTAGAAATGGCCAATCCGCCGTCCGGCAGTCAAGGTGAGAGGAGTCGGCCGCTTCCTGTTTTCGGCACCTAAGGCAATCCATCTTTGAATGCGGAAGCTGTCAATTTGGAGATATTATCCAACATGGCCGATATGTTGAAGAAAGTGAATGATCGGTTGGATGGTCAGGAGCATACGAACGCCATGATATTCAATGCCATTGATAGCCTGCGTAAAGGGAAGCAAGTTGATACTCAAGTATCTACTCCATTTTCACCTTTACTTCCCAGATCTTTGTTTGGTTCTGGTACAAGACCAAGCCATTTCGGAGATATCCCTATGTCCAATACCTTGCCAGCAGAAAGTATAATCGTGACGTCCATTCCAATCGTGCAGCCAAGATTCAGCCTTCCAGCTAGCCAACCTGTGTTATCATCTTGCTACACCTATGCTACACCCTCAATGGGGCAAACAGGGAGTTTCTTTAATGCTTTTGATACTTCTACATCTCAGTTTAATAACAATCCTCTTTTCGCAGAGAGTCAACTTGTTAAGGAAATGCAGACTATAAAGGATTTGCTTCAGAGCATACCTGGAGTCAATGTGCCATACCACCATGTTTCTCCAACTTGCTATAATGAATCTCGTTTTGTGCCAGCAATAGCTAGTGTGGAAATCCCAGAGAAGTTTTCAGTCCCTCATATGAAGAAATATGATGGAAGCACCGATCCCAGAGCATGTGTTCTTTGTATCGAGTCAATGGATATTATAAGTATCCCCCCTATTTTTAGAGAAGCATGTTTTTGCAGGGGCTTTGGCTCAACTTTGTCAGGACCGGCCTTAAAATGGCTAACAGGACTTTCTCTAAACTCTATTTCTTCTTATGCTCAACTTGTCAATATGTTTATCAATCAATTTTCATGCAATAGGGCATTTGACAAGTTGACTAGTGACCTTTATAGAATTGTGCAACGGCCTAACGAAAGTCTTAAAGAGTATTTGCACGGGTTTAACAAGGAGTCGGTGACTATACCCAACTTGGACGTGTCCACGGCTACGTAAGCATTCCGTATTGGCTTGAAGAAGAGCTTTCTATTTTATAATGAGTTGGTGATGACTCTGCGAAACAACTTGAAGAAATCGGAACCGAGCCTTGCCTTTCATCGGATTGGAGGATGACGGCTGCAATGGGGAAGTCAACTGGAGAACCCCTACTCCTCTATTTGAGCCCTCTCGACGGAAAATCGGATTCCCATCACTATAAGTCCAACAGGCAAACCCCTACTAAATCTGAATCTTCTAAAGTTCATTTTGTAGATGATGATCAAGATGGGGATGATAATGATTATCCTAAAATTTCGAATCGCTTCTGTGGACATTGCAGAATCCTTTGCGCTATGGGAAATCTTGGAGATAAAGCAAGATGGACCAAGAAGAATGATCAGCCAACAACTTGGAAGGACAAGTCCAAGTGGTGCACATTTCATGAGGATTTTGGGCATACCACTGAGAATTGTTTTGCCTTGAGGAAGGAGATTACTCATTTACTATCCAAGGGTCTTCTTAAGGATTTGTTGGGTAAGAAGAGGGTCGAAGTGAGTCTAAAGAACCCGATTCGGGAGCAATCCGGACCCGAGAAAGTTGCACCTCCTCCACCCACCAAGGTAGTAAATGTTATTTCGGTGGATCCCATATTTGTGGAACAACTTACTCTGCAGCCTAAGCGTCATGCCAAGAGTTCTAAGGAGGATCGCCGAATTGCCCTCAAGGCGTCGTGACTTCACAGATGGTCAGGTTATCTCCTTTGAGGATGAGGATAAGGACAACACGTTGGACCCTCATCATGATGGTCTAGTTGTTCAGGTGCAGATTGCTAATTGTGTGGTCAAGAGAATTCTGATCGATGGCGGTATCTCAGTCAACATAATCTTCACTCATGCTCTTGAAGATATGTGCATTCCTTTATCTGAAGTTGTGAAGAATTCATCCGTGCTGGTAGGATTCAGTGGTGAAATAAAGCAAACTGTCAGAGAAATCAAGTTGCCAGTCTATTTGGAGGGTATGAATTCTATGGAAAGGTTCTGTGTGATCGAATGCTCTTCCTCGTACAATGTCATTTTGGGAAGACCTTGGATCCACAATATGAAGGCCGTGCCGTCAACTTATCACCAGTGTGTCAAATTTCCAACACCTTGGGGTGTAGCCAAGTTGAAGGGGAATCAGCAAGTTTCTAAAGAATGCTACAAGGTTAATATGAAGGCAAGTTCGATTCCTCGTCAAGCATAGCAATTAAAGAAAAAGGCCCAGGATATTCTTGAAGCAGTGGAGCATGAGACGAAAAATGTTTCTGTTGATGAGTCGAATCCTGAGGCCCAAGTACAAGTTGGTATAGACCTTCCATCTGAAATTGAGGAAGAGCTGATTGAGTTCTTAAGAAGTCAGAAATGTTGTTTTGCATGGAAGCACGAGGACATGACAGGAATAAGCAAGGACATCATTACTCCAAGTTGAACATTGATCCAACCATCCGTCCTGTTCATCAGAAGAGAAGGAAGTTTGCCCAGGAGAGGAACCAGATCATAAAGGATGAAGTTGAGAGGCTTTTGAAGTCCAATATGATCAGAGAAGTTCAATATCCAAGGTGGTTAGCCAATGTTGTGGTGGTAGAGAAGAGGAACGGCAAGTGGCGAGTATTCATGGACTTCACAGACTTGAACAAGGCCTGCCCGAAGGATCCATTCCCTCTCCCTCATATTGATTCTCTAGTTGACGAGACAGCTGGCCACGACATCTTAACATTCATGGATACGTCCTCAGATTTTCAGCAAATTCAAATGGAGCCCTCAGATCAAGAGGATACAACATTCATGACTCCGGAAGGTATATATTGTTATATTGCTATGCCATTTGGTCTTAAAAATGAAGGGACAACTTATCAGAGGCTCGTGAATAAGATGTTTAAAGATCAACTTGGCAAGACAATGGAAGTTTACATAGATGATATGGTAGTCAAGTCCAAGCATATTGAAGATCATGTGGAGCATCATGCTGAGGCGTTCAACATCTTGAATGCTTTCAACATGAAGCTTAATCCAGCCAAGTGCAGTTTTGGTGTTAAAGCGAGAAAATTCTTGGGTTATATGGTGACCAAGAGAGGAATTGAAGCCAGTCTCGAGCAGATCAAAGCCATTATCAACTTGGAATCTCCGAAGAACATTAAAGATGTCCAAAGGTTAACAGGTAGAGTAGCTGCACTAAATAGATTTATATCTAAATCATCTGATAAGTGCAGGTTATTCTATGAAGTATTAAGGAAGAATAAACTCTTTCAATGGACTGACCAACATGAAGCAGCTTTTAAGCAACTTAAAGAATACTTGGTGACATCACCCCTACTTGCCAAACCAGAACATGGTGAGCACCTTTACTTATATTTAGTCAGATCTCGAGAATCTTTTGTTAGTGCAGTATCGGTGAAGGAAATCCAAGGTGAACAACATCCTGTTTACTATATAAGTAAGTCTTTACTAGATGCTGAAACGAGGTACTCTCATCTTGAAAAATTAATTTCAGATTTAACTACCAGTCGCTACAAAATCACGTCATTATTTTGAAACACATTCTATAACTGTTAGAACTAACTATCCTATAAGAAATGTGTTAAGAACCCCAGAGATGTCAGGCAGATTGGCCAAGTGGTCAGTCAAGTTGAGCACGTATGACATTTCGTATGAGCCAAGAACAGCCATCAAATCTCAGGCTCTAGCCGATTTTGTAGCAGACTTCAGTCCAAGTTTGCAGCCCGAAGTCAAACTGGAAGTACAGCAACTTGAAGGTAAAACTATTCCTAGGTTCTGAACACTGTTCGCAGATGGAGCTTCAAATTCCAAAGGAATTGGGTTGGGAATAGTCCTGAAGTCCCCTCAAGGTGATATCATACCTCAAGTTGTATCTTGTGAATTCAATGCAACAAATAATGAAGCTGAGTATGAAGCTTTAATCATGGGTTTAACTACTGCTTTAAGTTTAAACATTACGCATATAAATGTATATGTTGACTCTCAATTGCTCGCTAACCATTTTAATGGCAGTTATATGGCGAGGCATTCCAAGATGACTCTGTATCTCCAACATGTTAAGGCCTTAGCTTCAAAATTCCTATCATTCTCTTTGGAACAGGTCCCTAGAGAAGAAAACACAGAAGCGGACGTATTAGCCAACTTGGGTTCAACTTGCAAATCAATGTTTCATACTAATATTCCAATTATTTATGTTAAGTTCCCGGCAATAGACCAAGTTGAGGAAACTCAAGCGGTTACTCAACCTACTGGGGCACAAGATGCTAGACCTTCTTGGACCCAACCAATAATTGAGTTCCTTCAACTTGGGACTATTCCGCCAGATATTAAGAATGCTAGATCTTTTAAGATTCGTACTTCAACTTTCGTTTTAATAGATAATGTGCTATTTAAGAGATCTTTTGCAGGGCACTATTTAAGATGTATTGATAATGAGCAAGTTGAACTGGTGCTAAAAGAAATCCATGAAGGAATATGTGGAAATCATTCTGGTGGAAAAGCATTAGCGTCAAAGGCCCTCAAGACTAGTTATTATTGGCCAACCATGCGTCAAGATGCCATGAGCTATGTACGTAAGTGTGATGCCCGCCAAAGACACAAAGAACATCTTGCATCAACCTCGCAGAGCCTCTCGCATTCTATCGTCTCATCTTGGCCTTTCATGCAATGGGGCATGGATATTGTGGGCAAGTTGCCTAAAGCCCCCGGAGGCAAAGTGTTCATGTTGCAATGATCGATTACTTCTCAAAGTGGATCGAGGCGTGCTTATGTACAAGTAAGAGACAAGGAGGTAATTTCATTTTTAAAGAAAAATATAATTAGTAGGTTTGGTGTACCATCAGAGATTATATGCGACAACGGGTCACAATTCATAAGTAAGAAGACCAGAGATTTTTGTGCTCGCTGGGGCATCAAGTTGATCATGTCCACGCCTGTCCACCCTCAAGCCAATGGTCAAGCCGAGTCAAGCAACAAGTTGATTGTCAATAACTTGAAGAAGCGCCTAGATCAAAAGAAAGGAAGATGGGCCGAAGAGTTACCACTTGTACTTTGGGCAGATAGGACCACTACAAAAGGGGCCACAGGTAGGACTCCATATTCTTTGGTATTTGGAGCAGAGGCTGTAATTCCAGTCGAGGTGACAATCCCAACAACAAGGTATGGCTTACTAACTCAAGATGAAAATAACTTGTTGCTAACCCAAGATTTAGATACAATTGATGAGATCAGGGATTTAGCCAAGATAAGGATGGCAGCTTATCAACAACAGATTGCTAGATCATATAACAAGAATGTCAGAATAAGAAGATTCCAGGTTGGTGATTTAGTTTTGAGAAAAGTATTTCAAAATACAAGAGAATTGAATACAGGTAAATTAGCTCCCAAGTGGGAAGGACCATATCTCATCGGTGCTGAAGCTGGCAAAGGTGCATATTGGTTATCAACCCCAAGTGGAGACAGAATCCCTAGAAGTTGGAATGCTATTCATTTGAAGCTGTATTTTATGTAAGTCCAGTTATTTACAACTAGACTTCTCAGGTATGATCTATTTTTGCTGTCAAGTTCACTCACATGTTTCAAGTTATCAAGTTTTAATGAAAATCCTTACTAACTTAAGCATCGGAGGGGCGTTAGCTACGCTAACGCCCAACCCTAACATGAATTTGTTTTGCAAGGTATACAACTTGAACAAACGGAGTAGGCTCAACATGTTGACACGCCAGTACGGCTGATACTTGTTGGGACCTAAAATTGGAGTAGGTCTAAGCATGTTAACACGCCAGTACGGCTCCAACATGTTTGGCCCTAGGAAGAAGACTTTCAACATGTTGACACGCCAGTACGACTGATACATGTTGAAACTCTAGCTGGAGAGGGATAAAACTTGTTGACACGCCAGGACGACTGATACTTGTTCTATCTCTTCAAACGGTTACCTCTGATCAAAGGTACAATTTACATATGGTTAAAAGATTTTCATCTTTTCTAACGAATTAAGGTTTTGACACCTTCGCCTGGGCGCACGATTTCACACTTATTTAAGTTGTGACTACTGGTTGTAACATTATCATGTTACCTTCTGTTGATAACATCAACATGTTATCTAATGAACAAGAAAGTGTTTCTGAAAAGCTTAAAATACTTCTATAAAACCTTAAAGTGTTCCCAAAAGATTTTGCAACTAAAAGATAAGTTGGATAAGCCAACTAATCCCTTAAAACCTAAGAAAGCTTGGAGTACTAGTCCAACCTAGTACCCCCAAATAGATTGTTTGGGCTCTTATGAGCCATTACATACCAAAATAAACTTGTTTTTGGGGACAGACCCCCATTTGGTGCCCACCAATGGTGCGGCAAATAAGCAAAAAATTGTTTTTTTGTTCCTCCTCCTTCCAAACTACTTATAAACTTTCAAATTTTTCAAACATTCTGGCCTGCTGCCGCCGGTGGTGCATTTGGTTTCTTCCCTTGATCATTTTCTTCAACTTGAGCTACCACTATGGTACTCAAAGCTTTATCAGTATCATCAACTAGAGTTTCAAGGGCCATTGAGTTCACCTCCTCTCTATCTGCTAGTTCTCCAATGTGGTCTTCTAAAGTTCTTTTCTCCTCCTCCAAGTCCCAAGTTGGAGCTTGTCCGTTCTTGTACTCCTCCATAAGCTGAATTCTGGCCTCCAGCAATGTCTTGGTGGCATTGAACTTGAAATGTCCCTTGGCTGCTTCAAGCTCTTTCATATGAGCTTCATTCTCTGCACGAACAACTTCCACTTCCTTCCCCAAAGTCTCAAAATCTTTCTTCAATTTCTCCAACTCGCCAACATACTTTTCTGCTTCTTTCTTCAACCTCTCTACTTCCCCAGCACTTTTGGTAGCTTCCTTCCTTGATTCCGCAGCTTCATAACTACATTTTGCCGCCTTGATCTTCAGAGTATCGACCTGGTCCATAATAGGACTCATAATTTCCGAAACCTGTGTAAAAGAAGTATTAATACTCTATCAACTCTTTGGTAAGGTTCAAGGTCTCTTCGTTTTACCTCATCAACAAATCTTGCTATCGCAGCTTTAAACTTCTCCCTTGTTTTCACCATATCATCACTTGCATCCGTGGCCTCAGCCTCTATCAACTTCCTTTTCTTCGCTTCCTCCTTCTTCTTGGAGACATTCAAATCAGAATTAGATGCCATAGACATAGGGGTTGGAGGCTTATTATCTCTCTTGGCAGTTCTCTTTGCCCTAACTTCAGCCAATAGGTCTGCAGTACTCACAGTGTCTTTAGATCGAGTAGCTGCAAAAAAGGGGTATAAAATAAGAACAAACTTAAAAAGGTTAGAACAGATTGGAGATAGGCAAAGCTTTAAGATGTTAGGTAAACCTGTGGACATCTTGGTGGGATCAGGTAGAGCTTCTTCAGGGTTAAGTTCTTGATCAGGTAGAACTTCTTCAGGCTTAAGTTCTTCTTCTAAATCTGCAGAGAACAAGACCGGGAATGCCTTGAAAGACCTTATTAATGGATCAAACTCATAGATTTTCCTCACATTCTCCCATGTACCCTCTTTTGCTGGAAAAAGCACGCTCAGCTTAGCAACTACGCCAAAAGAGATTCAAGTGATTAGTTAGCAGGTTGTTAAGTAACATTAATTGTTAGTGTGTGTGCCCTAGGCTTATAGTTTCTATAAACCTTGTTGTATCATCTTTATCATTAATAAAAGAGAAATTTTATTTTGATTAATATATGTTTTGCATGTTTATTATATTAATCTGTGTCCCTAGTTATTTAGTGTAAGTTGGTAATGGATGATCATAGAGATGATCATATGCATAGAGATGCACATTACAAACTTGTAAATAACTAGTATAATTGTCAATGGATAATCATATGATGATTATATGCATAGAGATGCACATTGAAATTATGGGTACTTGTTAGAGAACAAGTGACTGAACTTGACCCGTATGAGATTTATGTCATGGTCAAATGTCATAATTAAATCTCATATGGTCACTTCATTTAGTCCCTAGACCTGAGATTATCATGACCTTACATATGATGAAAGTTATGTTTGATTTTAGTCAAACGGTATCTTAACACGATATCTATAAAGGCTATCTTTGGCATGATCGGATTCATGATGGGAAGGATGATAAGTCAAGATGGAATTTGTCCCTCGAAAGAGAGATGTTTTGCTTGGGCCCCTCGATGAGTGATAATGATGAAAGCGTGTGGCCACACCCCAATACGATTGGACTATCATTATACTCAAGATCGAGAAAAGCATTGAACAAATACAAGTTGACGTGGACCATGACTTGTGTTCAATATAACATCGTGAGACAAAGGGAGAAATGGAAGTGTACCATTGGAAACGTGAACTCTTACGTTGTGTTATTTGGGTAGACATAATGGCTTGCTAGAGTCCGCTTATGTCTTATGAGGGTCGATATGATCGGACTCATTGCCAACATAATACAATCCTATTGGGTCACACACAAATAGAATGAATTGGTTGAACAAAAGGAAGAATGATTGAGAGTTTCTGTAAACTGGCTAAGTATGTCACGCGACATAACTAGCCACTGGCTAAATATGTCACGCGACATAACTAGCCACCAGACGCGGATTGACAGCCTGGTCTCCTAATTCGATTAGGAAACATATTAATGCTAATGTAGTATAAATATGAGAGGTCTGTCAACCCTAATGGTCTGGCCGAATTTTTCCAATAGAAATTCACAATCAAAAGTCCTCTCAATATTCTTCCATAAGTTTAGGAATCTAGCAATTCCCAACCCGAGAATCGTTCTCGACATTCATATTTGTGTGGATTACCAAAAGAGGGTCTTAATTTGTTCAAACAAATCAAAGGCCTAGAGTTCAAATCTAAAGATCCAAAGGAGTTGAAGATTCAAAAATTTAAAGATCAAAAGTTTGTGATTACGAATCACATAATTATCCGTTCGATAGCTCAAGACCGGAAAGCAATTTAGGTTGGTAAATTCTATCTCATAGGAATTCAATTTAATCGTATAGAACGGATCTTAGGGCTTGGGTTTTGTGTTAATTTGATGCTTAATTCCGCTGCGCATGGACCCAAAACCCAACAGTGGTATCAGAGCCCCGTTCGTATGGTTAAGTTTGAATTAACATGCTAGATTTAAGATATAAATTGTTTATATGCTTATTGCATGGTTTTGTATGCGATAGAATTTTGATTGTTTATGTGAAACAATGTGAAAATCGTTTTCGAATTATGATGAATTAAATCTGTAAAAGGGCTGTTTTATATGATTTAATTGCCATGTAATCTGAATTGATTGAAATCTGGAAATCCTGCGAACTGGCTACCTATGTCGTGCGACATAGTAGGCCACATGAGGAAATCTGGTTATCTGGCTAGTTATGTCACGCGACATACTTAGCCACTGGCTGATTATGTCACGCGACATAATAAGCCAAATCTGCGTAATCGGTTGTTTAAATTTTTACGCTGTGCAGTGATTGTGTTTACAATCTGAGATGTTTTATGTCTTAATCTGGATGCTATAAATTTCTGGAAATTGATTTTATAGGGCTATGCTAGATTAATTCATTGTTTATGCTTGCTTAATTAATTAAAAGGTGTTTATTTAATTGTTGCGTTGCATAATTATTAAGTGTTCTTATGCTTGCTTAATTGTTTAAAAGTGATTTTATTAATTATTGCGTTGCATGAAGAACAGTTATAATTTTAGAATGTTTTTGAACATTGAATTATAGTTCACTAATTGTTTATGAGAAACAAGTTAGTGTCTGATTGTTTATGAAACAAGTCAGTTTTACAAGTAGGATTATGCTGCGATCAAACTGATATTGTAGTTGTACATGTCTAGGAGAGTTCTGTCTAAGGATTGGGTACTTAAGTAGTCCTTGTGGCTCACCAGTTTCCTGGGAACTTACCTGGTGTACTTTACAATTATCTTTGTTGACATGCTTATGATCTATTTTAAAGAACCTTCATTTAATGTTTAAGTTTTATGCCACCCCGAAAGTAAAACACTTGAGAAGTATTGGGATAGGTTGATGTAGTTTCGACTCAGTTGGGTACATCATTCTATTCTAAGTATGGAGCAAGATGAGATAAGGGTTGATGTAGTTTCGACTCAGTTGGGTGCATCGTTCTATGTATCTCATACGTTTGAAATTGGTTAGACTTAATTGGTGCTTTCAAAAGAGTTTTGACCCAAGGCTGTGAATACCCCGTCCCGATGCAACGCGCATTCGGAAGTTTGAAATAATTAATCATATAATGTCGGACCGAAATGGGATATTCATTTAGTGACACTCGATTTAAACCATATTAAAATATTAGTTTAATTTTGAGAGTCGCCACGCCACTTTGATATAGCCCAAAGCTTTGAAAAAAGGCTAAACAGTTAATTGGGTTCGGGGGTCAAGTTACAACAGAAGAAGAAACGCTATCACTCCTATTGCCCGACGGATCGGTCTTTCTAGCATGTGGGGTGTTGGTTGTGTGCGGTGTTTACAGGAATAGATAGAAGAAACGGGATCATGCATAAGGAGGAGGGGAGAGAAAGAATTAGTTGATGATCACACCCTAGAACCTTTGAGTTAGGCCCTCGGAAGGTGCACTAATCAACGTTCATCCTTGGGGAATTGTTGATCATGGGACAATTATTACTAAGGTGGAAGGTAAGAAATAGTTCCTAGATCCATTGGGTTTCTTGGGCGAAACCTTAGATCATCCTCGGCTATTGCATATTTAAATATATTAAAAAGGTCCTAAATCTAGCATAAAGGCACAATTAAAATATAATAAGCATGGAAGTATTATTATAATATGGCAATGATAATAATAATAAGGAACAAAATATTAATAAGAGCCTTACCAATTGTAGCAAGACTTTGGGACCGAATCTAGGGCGATTCGAAGAACGTGGGAAGAAATACGGGTAAAACAAGTGTAATCTCGTTTCTCCCGAATAAATTGTGTGTGAAAAGCTGATACCGGGCACCCCTATTTATAGTGCTTCGGTAATTGGGCTGGGCCAGATGAAGGGTCGATCGGCCCTAAATATAAGGGACGATCGGCACAAAATTAAAGAGTCGATCGGCACAAAGATTTAGGTTCGATCGGCCATTTAGAGGAAGAAGGGCCGATCGGCACTATCTCCTGGCGTACTTTCCACGCATGCAGCCGACGGCGGATTTGACAGAATATTTTAATGTTCTCCTCTTTTCTTTAGGGTTTTTATATTAAACCGGGCCCAAGTATTTAGAATACCTTTTTTCGGACCGGGTACTAACAGTAGCCCCTCGGCGACGCTTCTTGTAAGACAAGTGGGGTCGACGATAAAAGAATAGGATCCGTCCTGAAAAAAGGGATTTCAGGAGGTGAAACGATGATCTTGCGGATGCGAGGTTCGGACTCGAGCTGAGTCGCAAAAAAGATGACCAGGTAGGTCGAGCGGCTGGACCCACGTTGGGATACCTACGTATCTCAAGAGGAATCAAGCCAAGTCGTAGTTCGGGAAGAGTGGGCGTTTAGTACCCGAGAATGGCGGACGTGCGGCGTCTCAGACCGAAAATATGATTGTGTGGGAATCACTCAACATCTAACTGTGCGGTGGTCACCCAACGTCTGACTCTGCGGTCATCACCCAACGTCTGACTCTGCGGTCGTCACCCAACGTCTGACTCTGCGGTCGTCACCCAAGAATATGAATTTTAACTCTGTGGGAGTTACCCGGAAAATAAGAATTTTAACTCTGTGGGAGTTACCCGGAAAATAAGAATTTTAACTCTGTGGGAGTTACCCCGAAAAATAGAATTTTAACTACGTGGGAGTCACCCCGAAAAAATAGAAATTTGACTCTGTGGGAGTCACCCCGAAAAA
This sequence comes from Adenophora triphylla var. japonica, assembly GCA_022495995.1. Classification (NCBI taxonomy): domain Eukaryota; kingdom Viridiplantae; phylum Streptophyta; class Magnoliopsida; order Asterales; family Campanulaceae; genus Adenophora; species Adenophora triphylla. The sequence goes on from JAFEMH010005552.1 coordinate 92,171, forward strand.
AAAGAAATTTGACTATGTGGGAGTCACCCCGAAAAAATAGAAATTGGACTCTGTGGGAGTCACCCCGAAAAAGAATAATTTTGACTCTGTGGGAGTCACCCCGAACTAAATAGGAATTTGACTGATAATAATAAAAAGAGTATATTCTTGAAAAAACGATTTTATTAAAAGCACAGTCAAACACTTGGACCAAGGCGACGCTTACCGAGGCGTGGAAAATGAAGTGTCGATCGGCCCTTCCTCCTGATTGGCTAAGGACGATTGACGCAGATCCGCGTCGCTGAGATGGAATCCTGACCGTTCGCTCGATCAGAAGAAACACAAAATAAAGGGCCGATCGGCCCTTCCTCTTATTGGCCAGATCTTCGGCCGATCGGCCTTTAAATCCGCCCGTCTTCTTCTACCTTTTACGCCTTCTTCTTCTCCGTCGAGCTCTGAAACTTTTTCGCCTGAAAACCTTCGAGTTCCTCCTTTGTTTTGTGTCAAGTTTGCAAGGGATTGCCATGGATCCTGATGTTGCCGCCTTGGAGTTTTTGCTCAATCGATCGGATGATCAATCCTTGGGCTCACATACCGGTGGTATGGGTGATGCTTTCTTTGGCTATGGCGGCGGAGTTGGTGCTAGTGGCCATGGTGCGGGCGGCCACGGTTACGAGGTGGTTTTGGGAGTGGTTATGGCAATATTGGTGGGGGTTTTGATGGTGGTTATGGAGGTTATGGTGGTGGTGATGATGGTGGTTATGGAGGTTATGGTGGTGGTGATGATGGCAGTCACGGCGGCAGTGGTGGTGGACATGGCGGCGATGGTGGCGGACATGGCGGCGATGGTGGCGGTCACGGCGGTCATTTTGGCGGCAATGGCGGTGGTAACGGCGGCGATGATGATGAAGAGGAAGGTGATCCTGACGCCGGGGAGAGTGATAGGAGTGACGCCGGCGGGGACGTTGAGGCTAGGAGGCGGCGGGCTTCGCGCAATTATCGGCCCTCGAGGCTGCATTTTCTGTTGTACAACCAGTCTGACTTTTATCCGGGTTTGAAATTTCACGGGTCCACCGGTCTTCGCTCCCGCGTTGGGATGAAGGTACAATTTTTTTTTTTTATTTAACAACAGAATAATTCATGCATGTACAAAGTGTTTATTATTTTAAATGCGAGTAATGACACATACCTGTGCTGTGTTTACCTGCAGGGGAAGAAGATGAAGGGACGCAGCTCCCTTAAGGCAGTCGGAGAGTTGTGGGCGGCCTTGCCGGCCGGTGAGGGTGGTCCTCGGGAGCGAGTACAGAACTTGGGGTTGGCCCCCTTTTTTGACATGGTCCTGCAGATGGGACAGACCAGGAAGTGCACTGCGGTGGTGAAGGCGTGTCGGGAGTTTTGGTGGGACACAACACATACCTTCCATTTGAGTTGGGGGGAGGTCACGATCACTCCTACAGACTTTGCCGTTCTTACCGGCTTGAGGTTTACAGACATAGCTCTGCCTTTTGATGATACCCTTCATGCCAATCCGGCTCGTCAGATTCAGCTGTTTGGCGCTAGCTTAGGCTTGAGTAGAAATTTTGGTGTTGATGCGGGGAAGATGTATAGGCTTGTTACGACTGCTATTGATCGGTACAGAGTTGGCCAGTATGGGCTTGACGCGCTTGTCCGAGGATTCCTTTGGTATGGTATTTCAGTGGCTCTTTTCCCCAACTCAGGCCCAGTATGCCGATTCTCTTTGTTGGGTGCCTTGGCTGATTTGAGCTTAGTGCGAGATATCTCTTGGGGAGGGGCCGGCTTGGCCGAGCTGTATCGGGCCCTGGATACTGTCTCGAGGTCTAATACCTCTTCTTTTGACGCTTTTCAGTTTGTTCTGGAGGTATGCCAACTTTTATCATTTTCATTGTCCTCTTACTTGTTACTTGTCTTTCTGTCTTTATCAATATCTGCTTTCCGTGTCTTTTGCAGGCATGGGTCTATGAGATTTTCGGTGTCGCACCGTTCACTTTGCGGGACAAGACTCGGGATGTGCCCGTCTTGCGCTACTGGAGGAAGGAGAATCGGATTGAGGGGTTCCCGAAGACGATCCGCGAGTCTGAGCTGAGGGCTGTTCTTGATGGTCCCAGTAGGCCCGAGTTTTTGCTCTACCCATGGACTCCTGAGGCCTCAGAGGCGGTTGGTGCTGTCCGGGATGTGACTGCTTCTCGCAGATTGTTGGTTGGATTGCTTGCTGATGAGATGTATTTGGGTGAGCGGGTGGCGAGACAGCACTATGCGTGGGCTCCGCTTTATGCGCCCCAACATCCTCCCAGGAATATGTGGTATCCGAACCGATTGGCGAGGAGGGCGGAGTATCTGCTTGGGGTCCCTGCTTATCAGTTCCGTCTTGACATGGGCTATGTGGACTTTGTGGAGCTTTTTCTGAGATCACCGCAGGTGGTGAGGCGGACTGCTGAGGCTGCCGAGGCTGCTGGTATGGGGGTGCAGGGCTTAGTTATCCCCGAGCCGATGGGTGCTGGACATCCTGAGATTGTAGATATGCCTCCATTTCCCGACCACTTCTTTGTGCATATGGCCGACGGGGAGGTGAGGGTAGACTTGACGCCCACAGAGGCCGATGAGGTAGAGGGTGCTCAGCTTCCTCCAGGTGGTGCCGGCGGGGTATGCCTCTTAATTTTCCTTCTTATGCATCGATCATTATGTTTTAGCCGTGGTGTAACTCTCGCGCCTGATTTTTGTAGGTTACCAGAGATTCTTATGTGCGGGCTGTGAGGCAGACCAATGTACTGAGCCGTCTGCTGAGGAGTGCAGTGCAGGCACTTTCCTGCCAATCCCGGAGGTCACGTGGATCCGGCGCAGCGGAGAAGGAGATCCCATGATGAGGGTAGCTCGACATCCAGATTTTCCCGCGGTCGCGCTTCGACCTCCCGTCGGGGTCTTTAGGACTTTTTATTTTGTAGTACCTGTAGGGAAAAAGTAGGAAAGAAGCATGCAGACTCTATTTTATTTATGCTGACTCACTGATGTAATGCAAATGCTTTATGTACAAGCTTAATGAGTTAATTTGAATGTTTCTATTTTCTATTTTGTAGATTGCAATGAAAAGTTATCCTAGAAATTGACATATAAGGCAGTTACCCTATGGTTTAGAGAGGGGTTTAGGCTCGAAGCTAGGGTTTAGAAAGGTACTTGTCACCTAGGCTCGAAGCTAGGGTTTTGGGAGGCATTTGTCACCTAGGCTTGAGGCTAGGGTTTAGAAAGGTACTTGTCTCCTAGGCTTGAAGCTAGGGTTTTGAGAGGTTTTTGGTCACCTAGGCTTGAGGCTAGGGTTTAGATTTGTGGCACTTCTGAACAAGGCAATTTGAGCAAAAAGGTTATGGTTTAAGCAGGGCGAGGCTGAGTAGGTGTTTTATGATAGAAGATGGGGTTGGATAAGTTTGATGTCCAGAGATAAGTGGTAGGACCGAGTCATCTTGAGAGTCACAGAGAGGCGTCTTTGGTAGACTTGAAGAGTTTTGAAAATTTGTGGAGACCAAAGAGTGATTTTGTAAACAAGGTGCCAAAGAGGGTGGCATTTTGAAAGTATGTTATTTTGATAAGGAGGCCTTATGATTAATTATATTTCTAACTAACTTTCGAAAAGAGTTTGCTACATGCCGATCTTGATGACAAGGATGCCCTTCTTGCTAGATATGACTTCGTTGGAGCCACGATTCTTGTTAGAGCCCTTGGCCTTTTACTCAAGAATCACATAGTCGACCCATTTACGTTGAGGGGAGCCTCAATGTTTGATGAAGTGACCTTGGCGACGCCCCAGTCGATAATGCAAAGCAAACCTGAAGGAATGGCGAAGCCCCGGTTGATGATGCAAAGCAAACCCGATGGGAATCTCGCAAAGAAAGCCCGAGAGAACAAGCTTAACAAAAGCCCCGGCTTGGAGAGATTTAATGTATCCTTATTGCATGCAGAGTCATCTTGCGGCCATGGAGGCGACCCCTCGTTTTGAACAATAGTCAATCACCACTGGACAAGACTCGGAAATGCATATGTGCAGGGGCACATTTTTTCGAAAGTGGGAATGGATCCCGAATTCGTGTATGACACTCTCGCTTTTGGGTTTGACTCTTTTGGGAGAGTATAAGCATCACTAGGTGTAGAAAAGTGTATGGAAGCCCCTGCTGACAGAAAGACAGTGTTTGGCTCTTCCTAGATTGTAGAAAAGAAGACTTGTCGAGACATTTGAATACTTGTTTTATTCAGAATTATGTTTTGATTGCTCGAGAATGGACCTCACTGATTGGTTTATCAAATTCCAATTATATAAGTAAACAAATAATGATTGCTTTGATTTGAAGCTGGAATAGGAGAGGGAAAATCGATTGATGGTGAAATTGGGCCTGACTTTAGAAGGAGTAGGATGTTTCGTTGTTGCTTGCTGCTCTGGGCTGTTTGGTGGTAATTTTCGTGCAGGCTGCCACTGCATTGATCTTCTTTATGGGAAAGAGTGAAAAATAGAAAAAAGACTGGAGTGGAAGAAACAAGACTGGAGTGGAAGAAAAATTGGGATTTGACTGATTATAGCCCCTTCTATTTTTCTGTCTTTCAATTCAAGATTCGTTGCTCCTTTGTTCTCACAAGCCGAGGGGAGTAGTCCCTGGCACGCGTCTCCTTGCTTTTACCGGAGTGCCGCTGAGAGGCACGGATGCGAAGCCCTAGTGAGACTTTTGCAGACAGTGTTTGAAGAGTCGAATAAACGAATTTCAAGAATAGGACGAGTTCCCAAACTTGGCGAGAGTATGCAATATGCTCACATAGGATAACAAGTGACTCAGAATGAGAATGCCATCCGGTAGCGGTTGTAGCTGGGTTTTGGGTTGCGATCGACCATTAGGTGATGCTTAATATGGCCTCTTAAAATGAGAGGTCGGCTGGGTTTTTTGCTGAGAGGTTGGTTTGAGGGATGTGTTTGGGATCTCTAAGGTGAAGGGATTTTCTTGTTGCTGCTTCTTCAGAACCTCTAAGAGTGAGGTTAACTTTGATTTTGATAAGGTCAAGGGTGGTGATGGGATCCTCTAAAAGTGAGAGGATGGACTTTGGAATTGGTTTACGGGATTCGTCCAAGAGGGAATCTTTGTTGCTTCTTCTCGCGAGTTCGTTGTGATTTCAGCAGGTAACTTGATCACGATAGGACTTTCACTCGATGTCTCATTTTCACAACCTTTCAGCAGGTAACTTGATCACGATAGGACTTTCACTCGATGTCTCTTTTTTTTTTCTTTTGACACCCTCTTCTCGAGGAAAGCCTTCGGACTCGTTTGCTCGCGATAGCCCCTAGCGTATGATTTAGGATGTTTTTTACCTTTTCCCTCTTGGGCTTGGAGGTGGTTCCTTCTTTTTGTGAGTTGAGGGAGCCCCTTGTCTGAGTTTCTTCCTTAGGGTCTCAAAACTTGTCGATCTTGAAATGAAAGGGTATTATTTAGTGAGGATAAGGTTATGGCTTCCTATGGTGAGAGGTTTAAGCTTCAATCGCTACTGGATAGCATTCTCAAAAGAGTATTTTTAAAATAAATGCAAACTCATTTAACCGACTTATTAATGTAAGGCAAAATATATTCAGACCATGAGAAAGATATGTGAGCATATTCAATGAAAGCTTATCGATCAAATGGAAAATCAGAGGAGACGCGAGATTTGGGGGTTGGTGAGCCCCAAGTTGATATTCATGTAGCACTTGTGAAGGATAAGAACAACTCCTTGCATCTTCTTTAAATTGCAGTGGCGTGAGCAGCTATTTTCTGATGATGAGCAACAACGGTCTTTGCTTATCTTGATCATATGAAAAGGATGTTTAAGTAGGGGAGAGTGTATTTGGGGAAGTGTATGCTTGAGAAGGTATAACGGGTATGTCTGAGCAGGGGAGATGTATGAAAAGTATATGGTGGAGTATGGAGAGAGTGTATGAGAGAAGGGTGTATAGGGATGGTGTATATGAAGAAGGAACGGTGAGTTGTTTACTCCAATCAAAGCATTCATTCATTGTTTAATTTATTAGCCGGTGAGTTTATCAGTGAGATTAGCAACCAAGTGATAATTATAAATAAAACAATCTTCTTGAAAGTAATGCGAGATTATGTCTCAAGTCTAGAGAGAAAAGAAAGAAAGACCTTTTTTATTATTGAAGTAACTAGTTCAAAGTGGACATTACATATCAATGCCCAAAATGGACGTAAAAAAGACATACTAGAACCTACAAGACTGAATGAATCTAAATCTTCCCTCGAAGGGTGAGGGTTCCTTCATCAATGAGGCCTTGGGTCTTCCCTTGGTTGATCAATCTTTGAATTGAGCGTTTCAGTTGCACACATTTGTCAGTGGTATGCCCAGCGTACTTGTGGTATCTGCAAAACTTGGATGTATCTAAGTCTTCCCTTGGGTTAATAGGCTTGTAGTTCTCGAGCGGTTTGATCAAATTGTTTCCCACCAAAATGTCGAAGAACTCACCCACAGGCATTCCTAAGTCATCAAAATGTTCCTTGTTGATCTTCTTCTCGGGTATTGATGCCTTTAGTTGGTTGGTGGCCACAACAGGCATCCTGAATGAGAAATTCTGATGTGTAGGACCATAAGGGGAACCATAAGCATGTGGATGATAGGGACCCCGGAATTGAACAGGGGGAGGAACTCTTCTCAAGTATTCCTGAATGTAAGAAAAATGGTGCTGCTCAATTTCATGCATGTCTTTGAGGAGGTTGATCACTCCCAACCTCATGTTTGAGACTTCTTTGAGGGCTTCAATGCTTTTCTCCAGAGACATGATGTGGAATTCTGTAAGAACATATGGCGGAGTCAAACCAATGAGTTGAATTAGATTCATAATTAATCTTAAGGCATCCTTGAGAAAATATTTGACCTCCACAATTTTGAATTTGACCGGGCTGGAGTTGCCTACGTAACCCTTACCATTTAAGATACGAGTCTCAGGTCACCGTAGTTCGAGGGGGATGAATGTAAAAGAGGAAGATGACTCGATCCTTGGTCAAATGAGGGTGATCTAGGTGAGTTAATTTGGGCTTGTGTGAGGATTGGCCTTGGTTGGTCTTTGGCTGAAGGGTGCTAGAGATAAAGGATCTAAACTATGGATGGTTTTAAGGCTAAGGGAGCAGACTATGGAAGGTTCAAGAGATGAGAGGTAGAACTTTGAAGGGTCCTAGATTGAAGGATAGCTAAGCATTTTATTTACAAAAAACTTTTTATAGAACCTACTCTTGGTTGGAAGGGATACCCCTTTTTCGCAACTAACTAAATGTCCTAAAGTGGTGGATCCTAACGACTAACCGTCTCATATAGACATTTAATATGATATTTATGGAAAGTACTACAGACCCATGATAGGACAAGATCAAGCATTCAAACTTTACATGGTACGTCTTTTAAAAGGAAAATCAATTTTTTTTTAGTGCCTTTATTTTCTTTATAGATCTTGACTTATCATTGATTCGTAGTGACTTAACACAAAGACCTTATTAATTGTCTACATGAAAAAGCTAGTCAAACCAACTGGTCACGGGGAGTGTACTCCTAGCAAAGTGGGTGACACCAGGGTTAGGTTTCAGGCTCCCACCGTGCAGCCGAAGCGCACTGATGAGTGGATGGCCAAGTGAGACTCGGAAGGGAGGCGACATGATCACCACACTTCCCGCACTTTGGCTTTTCCGATGGGTTAAGGGGTAGCTGTGCAGTGTGACACGGACAGTGGTAGTGTGAGGTAAAGAAGTCTAATTCTTTTTTAAGAGAAAGATTTTATTTTAGGAGATGCATGCATGCAATGCAACAGTTAAGAATAGAAGGAAAAGGAAAAGAATGTAAAATACAACACCGTACAAGAAAACGAAAGTCTGACCCACTTAGTTTGAAAAAGTTTCAAAACAGTCCCCAGCAGAGTCGCCACTGTGAATACCCCATCCCGATGCAACGCGCATTCGGAAGTTTGAAATAATTAATCATATAATGTCGGACCGAAATGGGATATTCATTTAGTGACACTCGATTTAAACCATATTAAAATATTAGTTTAATTTTGAGAGTCGCCACGCCACTTTGATATAGCCCAAAGCTTTGAAAAAAGGCTAAACAGTTAATTGGGTTCGGGGGTCAAGTTACAACAGAAGAAGAAACGCTATCACTCCTATTGCCCGACGGATCGGTCTTTCTAGCATGTGGGGTGTTGGTTGTGTGCGGTGTTTACAGGAATAGATAGAAGAAACGGGATCATGCATAAGGAGGAGGGGAGAGAAAGAATTAGTTGATGATCACACCCTAGAACCTTTGAGTTAGGCCCTCGGAAGGTGCACTAATCAACGTTTATCCTTGGGGAATTGTTGATCATGGGACAATTATTACTAAGGTGGAAGGTAAGAAATAGTTCCTAGATCCATTGGGTTTCTTGGGCGAAACCTTAGATCATCCTCGGCTATTGCATATTTAAATATATTAAAAAGGTCCTAAATCTAGCATAAAGGCACAATTAAAATATAATAAGCATGCAAGTATTATTATAATATGGCAATGATAATAATAATAAGGAATAAAATATTAATAAGAGCCTTACCAATTGTAGCAAGACTTTGGGACCGAATCTAGGGCGATTCGAAGAACGTGGGAAGAAATACGGGTAAAACAAGTGTAATCTCGTTTCTCCCGAATAAATTGTGTGTGAAAAGCTGATACCGGGCACCCCTATTTATAGTGCTTCGGTAATTGGGCTGGGCCAGATGAAGGGTCGATCGGCCCTAAATATAAGGGACGATCGGCACAAAATTAAAGAGTCGATCGGCACAAAGATTTAGGTTCGATCGGCCATTTAGAGGAAGAAGGGCCGATCGGCACTATCTCCTGGCGTACTTTCCATGCATGCAGCCGACGGCGGATTTGACAGAATATTTTAATGTTCTCCTCTTTTCTTTAGGGTTTTTATATTAAACCGGGCCCAAGTATTTAGAATACCTTTTTTTGGACCGGGTACTAACAAAGGCATAAGATAAGATTAAAACATGTTTTGACATATGATGTCTAAAATCTCATAAAGGATCTAAGAGTCACATATGATGTGATTGATAAATGTTATCTACCTAAATAACTTAGTTTTGGGCATTGACTCAGTTAAACCAAAATTGAAGTTAAATATGGATCTTAGCCCATTATAATTATATGATACATGCTTGTATTTGAAGGTGTATAATTTAATGGGAGTATTTGTAAAATACATTATTTGCTCTTAAATGATAAATGCGTTGATATTGATATGTGTTCATATAATTTGTATATTTTGTTGTAGAAATAGCATTACATAATGATAATTGCGATTCGTCCTTATGAAGGACAAAGTTCGAAAGGAACAATACATAATGTGTATGTTCTTGACGAATTCGTTCCTACTGAACCCATTGCAAATGTTGCAAAGGGCAAATAAGGAAGCAACATTAGAAACATATTGATGATTCTGACAATATTGCTTGCCTTGCATTTGCCACCATGTTTAAAGGCTCTTATGAAGAACCTTGAGCACATGATAACTATTCTTTTGTTTAGCATAACGCAAAAAGGGAAATGTTCCAAGTGCAAGCTAGGCAAAAGATATATGTTGTGGTGAAGGCTCTTAATTCATATGATGAAAGAAGGAGCAATCCGCAAATTGTGTTAATGGTTGACACAATAAAAGGGTTCATAAAGGAAGGAAAAGAAGGTAAAGCAAAAGTTGCTAAACCTAGGACAAGTGTTGTTATAGCTGAAGAGGCTAAACCCAAAGTTTCTCAAAAGGATGCATTTTACTATCATTGCAATAAGATTGTCATTGGAAGCAAAGTTGCAAGGCTTATTAGGAAGGCCTAAAAGGTGAAGAAGGGCAATATGATTGCTACTACTTCAAGTATCTATATGATAGATATTTTCCCTTCGACTTCTTGTTCTTGGGTATATGATACCGGATTGTATCCCACATTTGGATAAATGTGCAAGGAACAAAGAATAGAAAGCTACTCAAAGAAGGTAAGTCAAACCTATGCATAAGAATGGAGCAAGGGTTGCTACATTAGCCATAGGGACTTATGAAGTCACTTTACCTTGTGAAGTAGTACTTGTTTTGAACAAGTATGACTACGTTCCAGATTTGAGTAGGAGCATTATTTCCGTTTCTTGAATGGATGATGAAGGATATAATTTTCTTATTTTCAATAAGAAGTTTTATATTTATTTAATGATATGCCTTATTGTATTGCATATGTCATTGAATGGTCTTCATATCCTTGAAGATGAGAAACAAAATAATGTTGAAGATATCTATAATATAAATGGAAATCTAAACCGAACAATATGAATAACGCGTTCATATGGCATTGCCGGCTTGGTCAAATAAATAAGAAACATATATCTAAACTCCATTAACATGGACTTTTAGACTCATATGACCATGAATCATTTGAGGAATGTGGATCTTATTTATTGGGATCATCGACCAAACCACCCTACACTAAAGTAGTGGGAGGGCTAGTGACTTATTGGTCATTATACATGAGATGTATGTGGACTATTAAGCAGCATTGCTAGGGGAGGATTTCGGTATTTCATCATATTTCACTAAAGACTTATCTAGATATGATTATGTCTATCTGATGAAGTCCAAAGGTGAATCGTTTGAGATGTTTCGAACATTTCAAGATGAAGTGCAAAACAAACTTGGCAAAACTATTAAGTACTTCGATTAGATCGAGGTGGTGAATATTTGAGCCAAGAGTTTGACAATCATCTCAAAACTATGAAATCGTTTCAAGGATGACTCCACCAGAACACCACATTGTATGGTGTGTCTGAAAGGAGGAATTGAACCTTGTAGGACATGGTTCGTTCGATGATTTGTCAATTAGACTTTCCTATTTCCTATTTCCTTTTGAGGATATGCATTAGAAATAATGCGGTCACACTGAATTGAGTCCTTACTAAATCGGTTCCTAAGGCCCCACATGAGATGTGGCATGGAAGAAAACTTAGTTTGTCTTTCATGAAGATTTGGGGTTGCGAATCTTATGAAAAGAGACTTGTCTCTTATAAGTTAGCACCAAATTTGACAAAGTTATTTTCGGAAATTAATCTTACAACCGCAAAGAGAACAAAACGTTTGTTGCTCTACACGATTTGTTTCTTGAGAAATAGTTTCTCAATAAAGAATCTAGTGGGAGTAAAATTAATCTTGAAGAGAGTTCAAGAACCCGAAAATAATATGGAACCAAGAGTAGAGACGGAACCAAGTTCACAAAGAGTTGTGGAAACGGTTCAAGATGCACAAGTCAATCGTAGAATGGATAGGTTACGATCCGAACTCAAGAAATATTGATTTCTCGTATCGGAAAGTAATGAAGTGGAAGTCATTGAGAATGACAATCCTACTTCCTATCTTGAGGCGATGTCCACTCCTAGTTTGGATAAATGGTTAGGAACCATGGAATCCAAATTACAATCCATGTTTGATGATCAAGTTTGGAACTTGATTGGGCTACCTGAAGGTTTAAAAACTAATGGGATGCAAGAAAGTCTTCAAGACCGACATGGATTGGAAGGTGTGTACTTTTATGACTAAGTATTGTAGCAAAGAGATTTAGGTAAATTCATAGTATGACTATGATGTAACCCTTTTTCGCCAGTATTAGAATTTCAATTGCCATGATCGCATATTATGACTATGTGATATGACAAATGGATGTCAAACGACTTTCTTTAAATGGAAAGATTATTAAGGATGTGTATAGTACACAACCCGAATAGTTTGTCGATCCAAGAAACTCTAATAAAGTATGCATGTTGCAAAAATCCATGAGATGGGTTGAAGCAAGCTTCAAGGAATTGGAATCTTCGTTTTGATGAATTGGTCAAAGAGTTTGACTTCATCAAAGAACAAAGATGAATCTTGTGTATGCATGAAATTCAGTGGGAGCGTAGGAGTATTTCTATTGTTTTATTACAATGATATCTTACTCATTGGACAAACAAGTTCCGACACTTAAGACTGTCAAAGTCTTGGTCAAGGAAAGGTTTCTCAATGAAAGATATGGGTGAAGCCGCTTACATCCTTGGCATCAAGATCTATAGAGATGGATCTAGAAGGATAAATTGGTTTGAGTCAAAGTGTTCACATTGACAAGGTTCTTAGAAGAATCTAAGAAAGGTAACTTGTCAATGGATCATGGTACTTCGCTTAGCAATACTCATTGTCTTATGACAACTGATGAGCAAAAGGAAAATGAATGAAGTTCCATATGCTTCGGCATTTGGATCTGTCATGTATGCCATGATTTATACTAGACCCGACGTCTCATATGCTCTAAGCATGATGAGTCGATACCAATCTGATCCTGATATAAACCATTGGATGGGAGTCAAGATGATCCTTAAGTACTTAAGAAGAACTAAGGATATGTTCTTGGTATTTGAAAGATTGGAAGTTAATCTTGCTGTAAGGGTTACATAGATGCTAGCTTCCAAACTGACAAAGTTATTTTAAAATCACAATTAAGATTTATGTTTATGCTTATTAGAGGTGCAGTTTTGATTGGAAGAGTTCCAAGCAGAAATTGTAGCCAATTCTACTACTAAGGCCAAATTTTAGCAACATATGATGTGGCTAAAAGAGGCAGTTTGGATCAAAAGTTCATTAGTGTTTTGAAAATGTTCCAAGTATCACTAATCGGTGAAACTCTTGTTATGACTATAGTGGTGCCACTTGTGCAAACAATGGAACCAAGGTCACAACAACGATCCAAACACTCACTTAGAAGAAGTCAAGATATACAAAGTATCAACCGATGATGACATTAGGGATTCACTTACAAAGACCCTCGCACAGGCAGAAGCATGATGGTCATGTTAGATCCATGAGTATTCGATACATAAATGGAGCCTAGTGCAAGTGGGAGTTGTTAGTGTGTGTGCCCTAGGCTTATAGTTTCTATAAACCTTGTTGTATCGTCTTTATCATTAATAAAAGAGAAATTTTATTTTGATTAATATATGTTTTGCATGTTTATTATATTAATCTGTGTCCCTAGTTATTTAGTGTAAGTTGGTAATGGATGATCATAGAGATGATCATATGCATAGAGATGCACATTACAAACTTGTAAATAACTAGTATAATTGTCAATGGATAATCATATGATGATTATATGCATAGAGATACACATTGAAATTATGGGTACTTGTTAGAGAACAAGTGACTGGAATTGACCCGTATGAGATTTATGTCATGGTCAAATGTCATAATTAAATCTCATATGGTCACTTCATTTAGTCCCTAGACCTGAGATTATCATGACCTTACATATGATGAAAGTTATGTTTGATTTTAGTCAAACGGTATCTTAACACGATATCTATAAAGGCTATCTTTGGCATGATCGGATTCATGATGGGAAGGATGATAAGTCAAGATGGAATTTGTCCCTCGGAAGAGAGATGTTTTGCTTGGGCCCCTCGATGAGTGATAATGATGAAAGCGTGTGGCCACACCCCAATACGATTGGACTATCATTATACTCAAGATCGAGAAAAGCATTGAACAAATACAAATTGACGTGGACCATGACTTGTGTTCAATATAACATCGTGAGACAAAGGGAGAAATGGAAGTGTACCATTGGAAACGTGAACTCTTACGTTGTGTTATTTGGGTAGACATAATGGCTTGCTAGAGTCCGCTTATGTCTTATGAGGGTCGATATGATCGGACTCATTGCCAACATAATACAATCCTATTGGGTCACACACAAATAGAATGAATTGGTTGAACAAAAGGAAGAATGATTGAGAGTTTCTGTAAACTGGCTAAGTATATCACGCGACATAACTAGCCACTGGCTAAATATGTCACGCGACATAACTAGCCACCAGACGCGGATTGACAGCCTGGTCTCCTAATTCGATAAGGAAACATATTAATGCTAATGTAGTATAAATATGAGAGGTCTGTCAACCCTAATGGTCTTGCCGAATTTTTCCAATAGAAATTCACAATCAAAAGTCCTCTCAATATTCTTCCATAAGTTTGGGAATCTAGCAATTCCCAACCCGAGAATCGTTCTCGACATTCATATTTGTGTGGATTACCAAAAGAGGGTCTTAATTTGTTCAAACAAATCAAAGGCCTAGAGTTCAAATCTCAAGATCCAAAGGAGTTGAAGATTCGAAGATTTAAAGATCAAAAGTTTGTGATTACGAATCACATAATTATCCGTTCGATAGCTCAAGACCGGAAAGCAATTTAGGTTGGTAAATTCTATCTCATAGGAATTCAATTTAATCGTATAGAACGGATCTTAGGGCTTGGGTTTTGTGTTAATTTGATGCTTAATTCCGCTGCGCATGGACCCATAAAACCCAACATTAATAGAGTAAGAAAAATTATCTATACTACCTTGAGACCTCCACTTGGAAATTGCACCCTCCTCCGAAGCTAGGGTATTTCTCCTTGCAAAGAAAAATTTGTTCCTCCAACCTCTATCAGCAGGGTCACAGTTATCATTCAAAAAAGGGGCTTCACCAGTCTTAATCCTAAAGCTAAATCTCCCAGGGCCAAATCCCTAAACTCAGTTGTATAAGCAAATTCTTCTAAACCAACTTCCAACTCAGTCTCCGCATTTAACCTAACTAGGGTTTGCAAGCACCTCCAACCTTGAGGCATGATTTGGACATAGTTGAGTTTCGAGGAGGCAAAAAACCTAGTAATTAACTTTGGGAAGGGAAATTTTAGGCCAATAACAAAGGGATATTCGGGAAAGCACACCCAATCGGTAGAATAGCATTCAGAGGTTAAGTCAGAGTGGGTGAAAAAGACGATTTCATATGGCATAGCATAATTTTTCTTAATGATTTCTAAGTTGGCTTGAGGAATCAAACATTTTTCATTGTCTGGTTTTTTCAACATGTTCTGAGTTGAGAAACCCTCGGGCAAACCCTCATTACTTTCGATTATAATCACCTTTTTTCTTCCCATTTTCACAACTTGAGCAAGAAATCAAAGAGAAAATTGAAAAGGAAAAGAGAAACTCACCGGAAAATTCTTACTTGATTTTTCTCTCCGGTCTCTTTCCTTGGTGATTCCTCTCGAAAACCTCCTTGAAAGCTACCTTTTTGATTCTGTGAAAGGGAGAGTTGGGGAGGAGTCTTATTTATTTAAGGGAGAGGTTGGCAGCGGTTGGAAGTCTTAATGATCATGACCTTTTGCTTTGGAAATCTTCAAAACCGTCCCATCAAAAATCTTTTCATTTAAAACCGCCGTGTACCCATTACCAGTTTTGGCAAACTTTTTAAATTTTTTGTCTCTTTATATTCTTCATTTTAAATTCAAAAAATTTGGGGGCAATTGTTGGGCCCTACGTTTTTAAATCAACTTGTTTACAACTTGCACCTAGCATCTTGGTACTAACAACTTGAGTTCTCCTATTTGCATCTTGATCATTCGCAGGTTGAACTATTGTTACGTTAACCCTATTTTCCAGGGAACGTGTCAAAAAGATAGGAGACCAATTCAACGACGTTTTCTTCATCAACATATCCAGCAACGGATCATTATCCCCTCAATCAACAAAATGGCGATAATGTCTCAACAAGATCAACATTACCTCCGAAATTCTAGGCTTAATATTTTCTTTGTAATTAGCTGTTGTAAAGAGGTATAAAGGGGATAGAACACTTGTATTGCACACACGTTTTTTCACTAGCTTAAGCTCCCTTGCATACGCTCTTAGCTCTGTAATCATCTCAACCTTTAGTAAACTTGTGGTCAAGGAAGGTACCAAAACCTCCCGAGGTTTTATGCCGGCGAACAAGTTGTTCTAGGGCTTTCAATTCCTCGTAAAAATCCTTGTGTTCATTTCTATTAAACTTGATAATCATTGTACCCTGATTCATATCACTTTAGTCATTTTTCTTGTCACTTGAAGCACTTGTTGAAATTTGACCAAAACAGCGTTGGTTCAGAAATCTTCATTACGTCACTTGTAAATTGCTTCAGGTGCTAATTGTTTCCCATTATGAAAACCAGAGAGCGAAAGCAAGTAACTCAATGATATAGGCAAAGAATGAAATAGGTATATTGACATATATCATGTAAGAGAGTTCCACTCACCCATGTCACATTGTCTGAAGGAACATTTTAAGAAGTTCCATGGCTGAAAACTGCTTTCTGTAATAATCGGCAAGGTGCCAAGGACTTTCAATATGCGACCTAATTTAGAAAGATTGCAACTAAGCAACTAATAGAACACTTCTACTGGAATTTATGAGGCGGCTTCAAACCCTACATTTTTTACACATGGACCATCCCTCCAAGAGATCTGTGATGCTTGCTGTTAATTAAAAGTTCTTTGGCCCCTGTCATATCCATTCTTTAAATGGTTTATACTTCCTTTATGTTCCATGTTAAGGTATTCTGGTCTAATACCATTACCAAATCTCTCAATCATAATAGGGCTCCTGGTCATGATTTGGGGTAGACTATCTAGAACCCAATTGAACTCCACCCTCTTGCTTATTTCCACTTTTTCAGTGGGAGGAAGTGCACTTATCGGTACACAGTTGATGAAAACAGTGTCTCAGGGAAAAATAGAGTTTCATCATCAGTTGAATTAATGTCATCCAAAACAGAGTTTGAGCGCATATTTGGACCACTTTTCTGATCTTCCCCAAATACTAATGATGTAGCGGAAGACTAGATATATGTCAATTACTAGAAGAATTTAATCGATCCTAGCAAGAGACCTTCAACCCACGTTGAATCGCGCACGATTGCCGGGAATTGGACGAAAGGAGAACACTCAAACTTTCGGATTGAACAGAGTAAACACTCAATTTTCATTAATCAAAAGCTCTCCTTACAATGACAATTTGTAGGGTATTTATAGTTTACTTGGAACAACCCTCCAAGCTTAGGAATCACAAAAATACTTAAAGGATAAACATATCATTTATTGTTTAAGGATAACATAGCCTAGAAATCTCAAAAGACATGATAAACATGAATATTAGTCAATTTTCGGATGTATTGACTGTCAAACTATCCTTCATCAAAACAGCCATAACTTTCGGTAGAAAACTCCAAATGCTGATCCGAAAAGATCTGTAGAAACTACACTCAAAGACCTTTCCAATGATATATTATTTGTCATGTTTGGCCGAGAATATTGATAGATACAGTCGGTTCAAGTTGACAGACTTTGTTGAGTTTGTCAAATACCAACCATTCGGTTCCCGCATCATTCTCCCTTGGTTGGAGAAAATTCGTCCTCGAATTTTAATGTGACGACGAATTTTGAAATCATATATCTTATATCGAATGTCGGCATTGTGCACACATGAAAAAGAAAACGTAGGTTGTCTTGAAAATGACCAATAGTACTCCCTTGACAATAGCTCATAATGAGCATACTCCCTTTCCACTTGTGGATCTTCAACAGCACAAGGAACATATGTGAAATGTTCTCCTCCAATTATCTCAATTGTCTCGTCACTCTCTTCATCATAGATTGGTGGCAAAGACCAATCAACAATGGGTTGCAGAGAAATTGAACTGGTAAATGGCCAATAAAGATCCGCCATCTTTAATTGAGAAAGAACAATATTTTTTTTTTAAGATTTTTTTTTTAATAGTAAAATGTGATGGAAACAAAATTGATGATGGAGAAAGAGAGATGAAAAGGATGATGAAAGGGATAAAAGGATATCTTTACCAAAACAAGGAAATCCTGGTTTCGGCTCTGATACCAACTGATGTAGCGGAAGACTAGATATATGTCAATTACTAGAAGAATTTAATCGATCCTAGCAAGAGACCTTCAACCCACGTTGAATCGCGCACGATTGCCGGGAATTGGACGAAAGGAGAACACTCAAACTTTCGGATTGAACAGAGTAAACACTCAATTTTCATTAATCAAAAGCTCTCCTTACAATGACAATTTGTAGGGTATTTATAGTTTACTTGGAACAACCCTCCAAGCTTAGGAATCACAAAAATACTTAAAGGATAAACATATCATTTATTGTTTAAGGATAACATAGCCTAGAAATCTCAAAAGACATGATAAACATGAATATTAGTCAATTTTCGGATGTATTGACTGTCAAACTATCCTTCATCAAAACAGCCATAACTTTCGGTAGAAAACTCCAAATGCTGATCCGAAAAGATCTGTAGAAACTACACTCAAAGACCTTTCCAATGATATATTATTTGTCATGTTTGGCCGAGAATACTGATAGATACAGTCGGTTCAAGTTGACAGACTTTGTTGAGTTTGTCAAATACCAACCATTCGGTTCCCGCATCAACTAACCTCCTTCTCTTATGCTTCTCAAGAGCTCTAAGATACGTAAACATCTGCTAAGGTGTTCGTTTGTCACTTTCTCGATCCCAAAATGATAACCTATACGGTTTGCTAGT
Organism: Adenophora triphylla var. japonica; assembly: GCA_022495995.1. Classification (NCBI taxonomy): domain Eukaryota; kingdom Viridiplantae; phylum Streptophyta; class Magnoliopsida; order Asterales; family Campanulaceae; genus Adenophora; species Adenophora triphylla. The sequence goes on from JAFEMH010005552.1 coordinate 110,634, forward strand.
CTTGTACCTCTCAAAAAACTGACTGTACCATGCTGGAAATTCTTCAAGCCTAAATCGTTTATAAAGAGTTTCAGTGATGCAGTCCGTATGGGTACCCTTTAGTGCCTCGTATGGGAGCAAGCAAAGGGACATCATCAAGTTCAGCCCATGTTTTCTTTGACCAAGTTCAGCCGTTTATTACTAGTACTTATCCTACAATAAATCCTCTATTAATTCGTGTTTTGACTCATCCAAATAAGTAGTGTTTTGCCTTCTAAAGTAGCCTATAAATAGCACAGTCTAAGGAGTTTCAAGGAGCCTTGTTGGATTAATAAAAAAATATTGAATATATCATTTTGCTGCAGTTCATACTGCATCAGTTGGTATCAGAGCCGTAGTTCCTGCTGTGTTTCCTCGGTGCAATAATATGTTGCACTTGGACGGAAGACCGAGGACTAGCCACAGCAACAAGAGAGTTGTTGATGTTACTGTTGAAAAAAAAAAATCTATGATACTTCAATGAAGTTCGAAGACATATTCTCTACTTCGAGTTTAACTGTTCAAGGATGCGAAGTAGATTGGAAACTACCTCCGATCTACGATGAGTACGATGAGGATGGATATCTAATTATGGAAGAGAAGGAAGGTGACGTAATGGGTTTCCAAAAAGTTTGCACTACAAAGGAATTCTGCCCAAACTTTTTAGTTCATGCTGCATTTGTATCTGGGACAACAACCGAGCTTTGTGCTGAAAAAGAGAAGGGAAAACAGTAGGCTGCAGAAAAGATGTTAGTAAAACAAGCTGAAGATAAAGAGGAGGGAAATACAAATACAACAAAAGGATCAGAAAAGTCAGCAGCAGAGGAAAAAGCAGCCAAGATTCATAAGGTTATGATATCGAAATGGTGGACGGCCCGATTACCGAGATTCAAGAAGCGAAAATGGAGAACTCGAGGACGAGTTCTTCTCAACCAGGAGAGAATGATGCAGTCCGTATGGGTACCCTTTAGTGCATCGTATGGGAGCAAGCAAAGGGACATCATCAAGTTCAACCCATGTTTTCTTTGTCCAAGTTCAGCCATTTATTACTAGTACTTATCCTACAATAAATCCTCTATTAATTCATGTTTTGACTCATCCAAATAAGTAGTGTTTTGCCTTCTAAAGTAGCCTATAAATAGCACAGTCTAAGGAGTTTCAAGGCAGCCTTGTTTGATTAATAAAAAATATTGAATTATATCATTTTGCTGCAGTTCATACTGCATCATTCAGCTTCAAAATCACCATATCTAGATCCAACGCAAAAAGATGTTTTAGATTGAACCTGTAACACTGACGAAAATGTCAGCTAGAATGAAACTTCTGAAACTCATCTTTCAATCAGATACCAAGTGCTTGGATGCGTTTGAAGCCTCGAGATGACTTGCAGAATAAAAGCTTTCCAGGTTTGTCTTCTGTCTCCGTAACAAATGGTCCATTTATCGATGGGCGAACGACAGGGATTGAACCCACGCATGGTGTGTTGTAACTTCAATTCAACATCAAAATATGACCTTGAAGCAGTTAGCTCAAAAGGTAGCTCAATTGGAGTCTTCTTCAAGATCTTTCATCATCCCAAAAGACTAAGCCAAGCAAGGCTTTCCAAGAGGGGCTGTATGGGTGGACTGCTCTACATTCAGCAACATCACAGTGACCCCCAAAGAAGTAGCTCAAACACAAGAAGTAGCTAATCCGGAAGCAACAAGTAGTTAGAAAAGCAAACTGTGTGCTTCCACAAGGGCGATGCGGTGTCAAAGAAGAAAAGGTAGCGCGGTCTTCTACCTCGACAAGGCAGGGGCAAAAGGAAAGGTAGCGCATTAATGAATTTCCTGAAGCAAGGGAAGGAACTGATTGCACAATTTAAAGAAAAGGATAGTTTGCACGAAAAGTCCTCTTAAGCCACAAAGAATCTTTTGGAGATCTATTCCCACCTCGACAAAAGAATAAAGAAGGTCGTAAGTGGACAATTCTCCAAAGTGACATCCAGTACGACAAGTGGTCAATAAGCTATTCCTCCCCATCGGCAAGACGGTAAAGGAAGACAACAAGAATATTGTCCATACATATGCAGATATACTATGTAATAAAAACCCGAGTTCGAATGAGAATTTCCTACAGATAACTCTAGTAAACCTCAAAGCTCAGTAGTGAGATATGGTTATTAGAGATTAATAAGTTTACTTCATTACCAACCAATCCACTTCATTGCAAGAGAAAAACTTGAAGATCCTGCTCTTGGGACTGAAATTATTTGGTTTAAGAATGGATGCATAAACCATTTGAACACCGGAAGTGATGTAAATAAGAAGATGATTTGTTGGAATTTGGAAACTTACAAAATGAAATACGCTCGACAGTTCAAGGATCAATGAGGGCAGGAGCAGTTAGAAAGGAATTGAGAAGAATTAATCTGTCCAACACCTCTCAATAATAACAAAGATGAGAGATCATCATTTACAGCAGTAAGGAACTGCTGGGTAGGATCAACAAAACTGAAACTTCACATATTAGCTATGGAAATAGGAATCATGTATTTCCAGAAGTAAAATTCTGCTTCCGAGTCATCTAAATGAAAAAAAAAGAGAATGAAAGATTGATTCCTCTCGTGTTATCATGTTTGGCTCTTGGGAGTCTGTCTAACGAGAGAGAAATGTATAGATTTCAAGAACCTTACTTTCTCCATGTTTGCTTCTACTATTTAAAAACTTGGAAGGACAAATAAAAATTAAAAAAACTTTGTCAAACACCAGTTTTGCCAATAAAAAAGTTGAACATTACTAAATCAATCCTATATATCCCCTAGGACAACAGTGACAAGGTAAGGTTGATTACATTGTACAGTTAGCCCACTTGATTTAAGCAACAAAAGACGGTCCAAATTCAAAAGTGATAACCCAACAAATCCAACTACACTAAATGAGTCTTGGTATGCTTAATCAGGTATATAAACTTTCTTAGTCCTTCAATTTACTAAAAAACTCTATTACTGGTAATACTGATATGTGAATGACAAACGATCATCAATTGTCAGTTTTGGTATTTCCTTGCCATGTATAAACCTGATATCATTGTCCAAACACCACCAGTCTATGTCTATCTTTACAGTTTTTTCTATAAAAGTAACGGTTGCATTTAATCTACCACCCTTTTTTTAGGATAAATAAGAAGGGGATAAGAGGTGTTCAGATGCTTATCTGGGTTGTACTTTGAATAATTACTACGGTTGCATTTAATCTACCAAACATATACCTCACTTTTCATACTCACAACACTTACTCCTCTATACACTTTCCTTAATTTCCTTGTAAGGCCAATTTTTTACCTTTTCGGGTGGTACGGATGAACTATATACTCCCTCCGTCCCATAATACCTTACCCATTTTCTACGGTAGCAAGTCAACAGAGATGAACTTTGACCAAATATTAATATTAATCTATTCATTCTAATGAAATTTTAATAATTGCTATTGATAAATCATTTGATTATATTATGGATAACAATTTTTAGATTTTTATTATGATAAGTAAATTGATATTAAAGTTTGGTCAAAGTTTAACTCGGTTAACTGAGTTCGGAACAACCGGGGAAGGTAATATGGGACGGAGGGAGTATATAGCCCGGCCCGGCCATAGTAAAAGGTAAGTGAGGCCATTGCCTAGGGCCACTAAAATTACTACTTAGATTAGGGCCCCAAAAATTTTCATGTGTATCAAAGTGGCCAAATGGTTTAGGGTGCAGCAGCAAAGTGAATGGGCCATGTTTGATTCCTGGCATCAACCTTTCTTACATTTTTTAATAGCTTGCTTGCATTCTTTTTTTTTATTTTTTAGTACTCTTCTAGAATATCAAATTATTTACAATTTTCTCTATCTTCAATTATTATCTTAATATTATCCTAATAGTTATTTGAATACTTTGTGATTATCATTATAATTTTATTACAATATTTCTTTAAATTATTCAGAATTATCTCAAATCAAAATTGTTAACCCAACCTAATTATCAATCTTCACTATTCAAGAATCTCAATCATTTTATTAACACAATCTAAAATCTAGGGAATGATGAAAAGAGAGACCTTGAAGAAAAGAATGCTAAAATTTAAGAAAAAACATAAAGAAATGTCTCGGACAAAAAGAAAAACGTGGCAAAAATAAGGGGCAGAGAATAGAGATTTTAGAACGTATCGCCCATCCACCATTGGGGATAAAAAAATGAGGGCCCCAACCGACTACTTAGCCTAGGGCCCCATTTATCACAGGTTCGACCTTGTATATAGCTAATACAATAAGAATCCTAGTCTATCAATTACTCCTCTTATCTAGGCTTATCTAAATATGGGATAAATATAATCCTAAACTTAACAGATTACAAAAGATCATACAAAATATTTACCCATTATATCATACCCGATGGCTTATTTTAACCAACAGATCTAAGTTAACAGGCCTCGTATCAAGATACATTTATATATAAAATACAGGTCAATTATGAAAATATATCTAATCAATAAAAACCATTATCTGGCTTAACTTAGGAAATATAGAGTATATTTTTAGTGGACAATGTTTTTGTTACTCATTCTATCCCAAAATAAATGTCGCACTTTTCATTTTGGTTCGTCCAGAAATAAATATCGCAATTTACAAATAAGGAAAGCAACTTAGTGCAATTTTAGCATTGTAGAAGTTAGCAAAGCACATTCCTTAAAAAAGTTACAAGTAAACTGCAACATTTTCTCTAGGGCGCAGGGAGTATTCTTTTTCTCTCGTTAATTTCTTTTAGGGTTGCTTCCCAACACCCAACGCTCTTTGTTGCCCCTCTTTTTCTTTGTGTTTGTTTGTATTGTTGACAGGAAGTGCTCATTCAAACAACCATTATCATATCCAAGACTTGCAAAAGCTTCTGGAGCCGTAAGACAAAAGAGAAGAAAAGTCTAATTTGACAAACCTAAGTTACTTGCAAACATTTCTGGACTGTTAGTTGTGATTGCATTTGCACCTGAATTACCTGTACTTGTTGGCTTTGTTGTACTTGTACGTGATTCTTGGTATTAGGCTCGTTTGTCGGAGCTGATTGTTGATTACTTATAGCTGATGGCTAGTTAGTTAATGACTTATAGTTGATTGATTGATAACTCGTTTGTTGCAGCCGATGACTTATTGATTGATAATTGATGGATTTATATATAATACTCGTTCAGACTTTTTTTCAAGAAAAAATAATATTTGCAAATAAAAAAATTGGAATGTTTGTGCTAAAGCTAAAAGAAATAATTCAAAATCATAATAATTATAGATTTACATTTATATATTGAAATTAAATATTAAGCAAATACGAAAATTTAATTAATTAAAATATAATAAAGGATGCAGTTTGAATTCACAAATTAATTTTTATTTATGTATTGTCGAGTACCAAAGGGTACAAAATGGATTTATGTTGGCAACAATTCAAGAATTGGTGTAGAAGGTATTGGTACGTGCCAATTAGACCTACGTGGTGGCCAAAAGTTGTTGCTGCATGATGTTCTCTACGCTCCAAACATTCGACGAAATCTTGTGTCTGTTTCGGTTCTTCTTAAGTTAGGATTTGCTGTTAATTTCCATGGAACATCTGTAGACATTTGTTATGGTTCTGTTATTTATGGTTCTGGACATCTAATTGATGGTTTTCTAGTTTTGGATGTTGAACGTACGTTGTTTAATGATAATGGTTGTTTTTCGTTAATGGCATCTTCTAGTAGCGTCAACGTAGATGCGTCTGTATGGCATGCTCGTTTAGGGCATATCGGACAAGAAAGAATGAACAGGTTGGCCAAAGAGGGTCTATTAGGCTCAAATAACAAAGTGTTATTGCCTATCTGTGAAAGTTGCCTAGCAGGAAAAGCAACTAGAAAACCATTTGGAAAAGCATTGAGGGCGACTATTCCATTGCAATTAATTCATTCTGACATTTGGGGACTAATGAATGTGAGGGAGAGGCATGGTGCCTCATATTTCATCACGTTTATAGATGATTACACACGCTTTGGTCATATCTACCTAATTTCTCACAAGTCCGAGGCATTAGATTGTTTTAAACGATATACTTGCCTCGTTGAGAATCAGTTAGATAAAAGCATTAAGGCTTTAAGAACAGACCGTGGACGTGAGTATTTGTCTGAACAATTTAAGGATCTTTGTGATGAAAAAGGTATTGAAAGGCAATTAACTATTCGAAGGACTATGCAACAAAATGGAGTTGCAGAGAGGAGGAATAGAACATTGCTAGACATGGTAAGATCTATGATGGCACAAGCAAATCTACCTATAAGTTTTTGGGGAGATGCTTTACTTACTGTTGCATATATACTTAACTGTGTTCCCTCTAAATCAGTGACTACCACCCCATACGAATTATGGAAGGGCAGAAAACCAGATTTGGGAAATTTGCGTCCATGGGGGTCGGCGGCCTATGTACATAGTACTTTCGACAAGTATGGGAAGTTAGGACCGAGGGGTAAAAAGTGTATCTTTGTTAGATACTAAGAACACTCCAAAGGATATGTGTTCATAGGTGAAGGGCCAGATGGAAGTTTAACTGAAATTGAGTCTCGTGATGTGGATTTTCTGGAAAAAGATTTTCCTAGTAGAGGTGAAGTAGATAGGGAGATTGAACTTTTTGAAATGGAAGAACCCGAAGTGGATATACCTACTCGTCAAATAGAGATTGAGGAAGAAGTTCCTCACCTTCCTAACAATAGTGGGAGGGATATATCCTCGAGTAGCACAATTCCATTGAGAGAGGAATCTCAAGAGCCTATCTTACGTAGAAGTCAGCGTGGACATATTCCTCGACGTCATTTTGACATTGAGAACGAAACGTTCATGGCTGATTCACATGATGTTGATGAGCCTAGGAAGTATGAAGAGGCTATCACATCACCTACTAGTGAAAAGTGGATGAAAGCAATGGAAGATGAAATGGAATCAATGAAAACCAATAATGTTTGGGACTTAGTTGATCTACCTCCGGGACGAAAGACTGTGGGGAACAAGTGGATCCTACGAGTCAAACGCAAAGTGGATGGTTCCATTGAAAGATACAAGGCTCGCTTAGTAGCTAAAGGTTATACCCAATAAGAGGGTATAGACTACGAGGAAACTTTTTCTCCTGTAGTGAGGTTTGACTCAATAAGATTGATTCTAGCTATAGTAGCTCGTTTGGATTTAGAACTACATCAACTGGATGTGAAAATAGCATTTCTCAACGGAGAATTGAATGAAGAGATATATATGGATCAACCTGAGGGTTTCACTGTAAAAGGAAGTGAAAAAAAAGTTTGTAAACTCAAACGATCCATATATGGTCTCAAGCAAGCATCCAGACAGTGGTACTTAAGATTTCACCATTCGATAATCAAAGATGGATTTGTAATGATCGAAGAAGATCACTGTGTGATGTGTCTATCTCAAACGATCTAACAACGATTTTGTTATCCTTTCACTATACGTGGATGATATCTTAATAGCTGGAAACAATTTGGAGTTGTTAAAAGCTACTAAGAAGCGGTTGTCCTCAAACTTTGAAATGAAGGACATGGGTGAAGCTGAGTTCGTACTAGGTGTTCGAATCTATCGGAATCGTTCCGAAAGACTTCTTGGTTTGTCTCAAGAGACTTACCTAAAACAAGTTTTAGAACACTTTGGTATGCATCAATGCAAACCCCTTGACACTCCTATGGCTAAGAATGAAAATTTGAGCCTTGACGACTGCCCTAAGACTGACGAAGAGAAGAATAAGATGTCTAGAGTTCCATAACGCAGTGCCATTGGCAAGTTAATGTATGCAGTCATGTGTACACGTCCAGATTTAGCTTATGCAGTTGGCATGGTAAGTCGCTATCAGTCTAATCCTGGAAAAGCACATTGGGGAGCAGTCAAAAGGATATTACATTATCTTAAAGGGACTGTTGACTACATGTTATGCTATCAAGGATCAAACTCACGGATAGTTGGTTATAGTGATGTTGATTGGGGAGGAGATAATGATAACCGTAAGTCAACGTCGGGTTATGTGTTTTTGCTGAACAATGGAGCTATAACGTGGAATAGCAAGAAGCAAACAAGTGTGTCTCTCTCTACCATGGAGGCCGAATTCACTGCATGCACAAGAGCTGTTCAGGAGGCTGTTTGGTTAAAGAGGTTCGTTGAGGATCTTAGAGTGGTAGATCATGCTTCTGACCCCGTGACAGTATATAGTGACAATCATGCGTCTATTGCTTTCACGAAAGATCCTAAGTATCATGGAAGAACCAAACACATTGATCTAAGGAATAACTACATTCGAGAGACTATAGTAAGTAATGAAGTAACTTTAGAGTACATTTCTACTAATGCAATGGTAGCTGATCCTATGACTAAGCCCCTAGCTAGAGATGTCTTTCTAAGTCATGTTAGGGCTATGGGTCTCCGAAGGGTGTAGATGTACTTAAGAATAATGAGTTTACATTTTACTTCAGTTTGAACTACGTTTATGGAACAATGTTTGTTTATGCACTTTAAGATGAATATCATGTTTATATTCTTGAGATGTATAAATTATCTATTCTATTATATTGACATATACATTACACTATAAGAGTATGTCACCAGACAAAGATTAACTCTCTCACACGAGTAATCGCCTCAGGAGCCATGTAAGCAAGCTGAGATGAGACAATGATACTTGAGATACCAAAGGAGTAGGCTAAGTACATTACGTGAACATATGTCTCCTTGATGTAAATCAAGAAAAGGTCAAAGTAAAGACCTCTTGAGAATTAAGAGAATCCTCACAAGTCTGGATAAATAAGACGAGCCAAATATAAATAGTTGGGCATAAAGAAGTGCTTGAAATGAATATTTGTACGGTGGTTAAATTAATGACATGCGCTCTGTAAAAAGAGTTATACCACTGTAGCACTTGTTTAAGTAACAAGTGTGCATTTGACCAAGAGAAATGAGCAACGTGTCCCCTTGCTCATTGTGTGAAGTCTCTAATTACCATTTATTGTGCAAGATACCCTATGTGACTTTCAACTATACTTAAAGGGTATTAAGTCAATGTCTGCTACTTTAGCATGCTACCTAGAGCCATGAATAATTCGGTTTGACGGTACATGTCTAGGAAAGTGATTGCCTTAATGATCTAAAAGTGATAAGTGAGAAAGGAAGGCAATTTTTGATTATATCTAATGATTGTATTCATAGGTCGACCAGTTATGTCACAGACATAGCTATGAATACATTTTATGATCTTAAGAGTCAGGCATAACCTTTAAGGTACTAAGGCATGTTTGGACTTGATTTTATCAAAATGAGTCTGGGGTATAGCGAGTCAAAGTTGAACTTGTAGTGGTCATAGCTATTATGTCATGCCTAACGGGTGCATAATTATAAAGCTACCACGTACATGCACGCTCGTTGGTCACACGATACATTTGCTAGAATGATAGACCATGGATGATAAAGCAATCATGTGTGAGTGGGAGATGTTGGAAATAAATGGGTCCGCCCAAGATGGCCCGAGCCCGACCCAAAGCTGAGCCCGTTTTATTTTTGAGAAAACAAAATCGGTAAATCAGCCGTGGGGGTTACGGGATGTTGGAAACGGTTTTCGACTACAAAAGGGCAGCCGATCAGTTTTTTTTTAATGAGCCGCTTTTGTGAAATCTGTTCACAAAGAAAACTGCTATCCCTCTCTTCTTGATACTCCCTTCTCCATAGTTTCCATGGCTGATCAAATTGGCAAACAAGTGTTGTGAAATAGTGGGCAATTTCCATTTGTGATTTCGCTCCCGATCAACGTACGTAGTTCATATTCAGTGATCAAATTCACGGCAACGATCAAGTCTTCCGCACTACGATTGAACAAGTAAGTCGTTATCCCTCAATTTCTTACAGCTTTCTTCCTCAAAATCCATGGAGAAGTACAAACCCTAGGTTTTACCTTATAAAAATTCTATAGCCTTCATTACTTCTTCGTTTTCGAAACGGTTTGCGGATTCTTGTTCGTGGCGGCGAGGGGAGCGTATTCATCCGGTCAAATAATTATTCCATTTTCACCATTTAGGTAAGTTATTATGACTTTCTTTCAAAAAGTGTTCATTTTATGATTTTTGTTATTATTGATATGAATTAAAGGAGGTTTGGTGTTTTGGAAAACTTTTAAGTGGTAAGCATGGTTTTTGAAAAGTGGAATTGAAATGAAAATGTGTTGGTTGTTGAAATAGCATGAAAATGGGTTAATGTTCATGTTATGGTGTTAATAACTTGAGATAAATGGTTGCATGGAAAAAGGACCTAAAGTTGTGGTATTAAAATGATGTTGGTTGATGTAGTAGTAGTTGGAAAGGGTAGGTAAATGTTTGGGAGTTGTATTGCTAAGGTTTGGTACTGATTTTGGTCACTTGGGAAAACAGAGGAAGTTGGTTTGGGTTAACTTAGATTGGTTGCTGATGTTGGTGCAATTCTGTTCTAAATTCTGGACAGAGGGCACGACTCGTGCTCTGGGGCACGAGTCGGGCACGAGTTGTCCCCTGAAATTGGCCTAAGTCGTGCCTCATACGGACGAGTGTATCTGGTGGGGGTTATAAGGGGCACGAGTCGTGCCCTCCCCTGCAGTCTCTGAACCACTTTCCAAGGCCTAGAAACCTATTCAACTTAGAACCAAAGTAAACCATCTTTAACTTAGATTAAAGTATAGCACTTTAGCTACACAATGGTGTCTTACTTGATTAAAATGGATTAGTGGAAGTACTTTAAATATTGTTCGGAAAATGCTTGACAACCTAGATTCGTTACTTAACCAAAGTGATTCCAACTTGGTAAATGGAACTTGGACCTTTATAGAGGTTATATATTATTGCATATTGTTCATGTAGGGCTGGTTTATGATACCTTGTACCCTCACTTGAGTTCATATGCATTGATTGTTATATATATAGTGTATGAAATGAATGTTACACTATATTATTGATTGAACATGAGTATGCTTTACCATGTTATTATATTCTCATCCCTTTGGTGGATTTCATTTCAAGTAACTATTATGTTCTTGAACTTGTGTTAATCAGCTGATGTTTAGGGGTATAACGGAATACGATCAATTATGGAAAGTGTGACCTAATGTGATCGGATTACGTTATACCTGTGACTGTCCCCGTCTGTGGCCACAGATTGGGGTTATAGCATCTGTATTGAGCCAAAGCCTTACAGAGTTTCTAGTATCTTATATGATTCCCTGAAAAATGGGTCTTATAAGATGTGAATATGCTCAAGCAGTTCACAAATGAGTGGAGTTTTATCTCCCGATGTTGTACGACTTGTTGGTCAGACGGGAAAAGGTAAACCAAGGTAATGTAATGTGTTTACGGCTTTTCCAATGTGTTATATGCACCTTATATGTGTTGCATCTTACTTGGCATATTGTGCATTCATAATAACTTATTGAGATTTATTCTCACCCTTCTCCCTTTAATGTTTTAGATCGGACTGAAACAGGAGGACCCGGCCAGTGAGGACGGTGCGGAGTTTGTATTTGTCTTTTGGGTTGTTGGGTATATATATGTCATGGTTTAGAGTTAGAATTTTATTTTGATAGCTCCTTGGTGGAGTTTGTATATATTACAACTTGTTTCAAACTTAACTTTGGAAACTTTTGTAAATGTTGTAACTAAGTTGTTTGTTAAAGTTAGTTTACCCCTCTTTCCTCCAAGTGGAGATGACCCAAGTTAGTACTTGAATGTTAAGTTTAAAGTTTAGTTTCTTTCCAAGTTAAGTCCAATGTTTTATAAAATTTACAAGTGATTTTTTTTCTTAGTTTGGGCTCTCCGGCTTGGGACACGTATTAGGTTTCGGGTCGGGGTGCCCACATCAACGGTCAAAATGCAGAGCCTACGAGATGCATATCTCGCCCAAAACGTATACCTCGCCTTAAATCATATAATCCTATTATTTGGTAAGCCAAATCCGGCCAAGTATCCAATCCGGCGAGATAGGTATCTCGCTTAAAGAGAGTGGGGGACCATCTCTTCTCTAACACAAAGGACATCATTATATGAGAAGGGAAAACATTAAATTAGAAATGACAACATTAAATGAGACATTAAATGTGGCCAGAAACAAATCATACTGTTGTTGAGCCCCCAAAATCAAGTTAAACCCAATATATCCGGCTAAAAGTTGGTATGAGAGGATGAGGGGTCAAATCAAGCTACCCTATCTCCTATTTCTCATGATGATTCTATAATTTATTCAACTTATCATGATCACCGTATCGCCTTATCACTCCCCTTATCATGGTAAGTGATATAAATAGAGGAGTTGTTCCACAAGGAAGGTATGCATCATTTTCTACTCTCAAGCTTTCTCTTTCTCCAGTAAAAGGCTTATTCAACCAATCATCTTACTCTTACACCGAAGGGGCTTTAGCCGGGGAAGCCCCCGGCTAAACTCACGGTGCTCTTTTTGCAGGCCTTAGTTGGAGAATCTTGTTATCTCATCCTACATGGACGTTACGTGGGTGCGCACGTCGAAACTCGATTTTCTGGTAGCATCAATTCCCTTGTATTTGCGTAAATGTAATTCAAAAATGCAATCGAAATAGAGCTCAATGTCACATAATGGCAAAGATTTGCTGCCAAAATCATGTTCTTAATACTTTGCTGTCAACTACAAAGGGGGAATGGATACAATTGGGATTTGAGCCCTAGATTTGGAATCATCAATTTTCATAAAGGTTTCTCAGGTGGAAGGGGAGAGGTAATGGACGAAGTTGGTATAGAAAGAGTGCCCTAGCCATTATCGCCATATTCCTTGACCTTCGAGCTTTTGTGCCAACTCGTAGCCGCAGCCGTCGTCGCCCGGTCGCCAGTGGATTTGGGTCCCTCCGCCACTGTATTGTGTGCGTGAAAGGAGCGGCCGTGGAGTGGAAACGGTAGGGCAACCGGAGGCTCTTACAAATTGAAAAAAAAATGAGAGAGAGAGTAATTGATTTATAAAAATAAGTCAAATAATTTATACTTATATTTCTTTATTAATAATTTTTAAGAATTTATGACGATAGTTAATATTTTTAAATTTTGTTCAAAAGTTAATTGATTTATAAAAATAAGGCTCCATTTGTTTCGCGTAAAAAGACTCCGTAAAATGATTTCCTGTAAAATGTTTTTAGAAAAATGAAAATATTTTCCGCAAAATGAGATAAACATGTTTTCGGCTGTTTGATAAGAAAAATATTTTTCGGAAAAAAAATTCATGTGTTCAATGAAAATATTTTTCGATAAAAATACAATTTGAGATAAATTGAAAGAGATAGGGTGGGGTAAGGTGATGGAGGTGTGGTTAGTAAGGATGAGGTGGGTGGGTGTGGGGTAGGGTAGGGTAGAGGTAGGATAGGTGGTGGGGGAAATATAAATGGTAAGATAATGTTAGGCTAGGATGGTGATAGGGTAGAGGTGGGGTAAGGTGGGTAGCCGAGAGTGTAGGGGAGTAGGGTGGGTGGCCGAGAGTAGCGGAATGGACTTGGGTGGGGGAGTTGTTAAAAAATAAATTAATTTAATTATAAGTAAAAAAAGTTTGATAGTGGGAGGGGGGTTTGGTGGTTGGTGGGTGGGTTGGTAAGGGTTATTAAAAAATAATTTTAATATGAATAAAAAAATTGCTTAGGAGTGGGAAGTTGTTAAAATATAATTTTAAAAAAAAAATTTAAAAAAAATTGATTGTGGTGGTGGTGGGAGTGGGAAATTGTTAAAAATAAATTTTAATTTTTTTAAACTTTTTTACCCGATCGGGAGGGGGAGAGTTGTTAAAAATAAATTAAAATGATTAAATTTTTTTTACCCGATTGGGGGGAGGGGCAGGGGTGGTGGTGGTGGTGAGTGGATTGGGGTTGGGTGGGATGGGAGTTGTTAAAAATTGACCCGAAGGGGGGGAGGGTGTCGAGGTGGCACCGGTGAGTGTAGTTGGGGTGGGGATAGGGGTTGGTGGGGTGGTGATGGAGGGAGAATTGTAAAATCTAATTTTAATATAAATATTTTTTTTATTAGGGAATGGGATAGGGGGTGGTTAATGTGTGATGGATAACGTGGGATGTATGAAAAGTTAGATGTGTATGGGGGGTCTGGTGGTGGTGGTGGTGGCGGTGGTAGTGAGTGTAGTTGGGGTTGGGGTGGTGGTGGTGAGTGGTGAGTGGGGTGGGGGGTGGTGGTGGTGGTGATGGAGGGAGAATTGTAAAATCTAATTTTAATAGAAATAATTTTTATTAGGTAGTGAAATTACCCGGATCGTGCACGGGGGACGCGGCGAGCGGCATTTCGCGAACTTAGGACCCCGCCTGGAAATGAAAGGGAGAGTCGCCACGCCGTTTTATATTATGAGCCCAAACTTTGAAAATGACTGGTTTAGTGAAAGGGTGTCGCTTTGATTGGTAGCCAAAACTTGGAAAAGGCTTTGAAAAATGGAACGTTTTGATTGGTAGCCAAAACTTGAAAAAAGGCTTTGAAGAAGGAACGTTTTGATTGGTAGCCAAAACTTGAAAAAAGGCTTTTAGGACCAAAGATTGTCAGGTTCGGAGGTCACGTTACATTTTGGGAAGAGTATGTTGAGATCACCCGAAATGCCTCGTATGACGAGTCTTTCTACCTTTCTCGAAATTTTGTTTGTGTGTTGCATTTTGAAAAGGAGCTTGAATGACAAGCTTTAATCTTTGTTTGAATGACAAACGTTGATTTGTGGTAAAAGCGAGCATTTGAATGACAAACGTCGGTTTTGAGTTTTGAAGAGAGGGTTCGAATGTCGAACTTAAATCTTTAGTTTGAATGACAAACGTTGATTTTAATGAAAAGAGCGTTTGAATGTCAAACGTTGGGTTTCGAGTCGAAAATGAGCGTTTGAATGTCAAACGTCGATTTTGAATTGTTTTGAAAAACGGAGTTAACTTAAATCTTTAGTTTGAATGACAAACGTTGATTTTAATGAAAAGAGCGTTTGAATGTCAAACGTCGGGTTTCGAGTCGGAAATGAGTGTTTGAATGTCAAACGTCGATTTTGAGTTGTTTTGAAAACGGAGTTCGAGTGACGAACTTAAATCTTTAGTTTGAATGACAAACGTTGATTTTAATGAAAAGAGCGTTTGAATGTCAAACGTCGGGTTTCACGTTGTTTTGAAAAGGAGTTCGAATGACGAACTCCGGTTTTGAACCGGGCATTACATTGTTACCAATTTCATGAAAAAAGGCATTAAATGATATGCGATCAACGAGTCATTTTATGACTCGGACTTTCATAAGTAAATACTATCACAAGTCAATAAAGTAAACAGCCAGAATTCAAGCAGTAAAAAACAAGGAGGAAACTTACCCTTTTATCTTCTTTAAAGGATAAGTTTGGGGGCAATTGTTATGGGCAAAAATCTCAGATGTCGATGTCTTGAACTTCACCAGCATGTCAACATTTTGGCTCCTACAATTAATGTAAAATGTTAATTTATTATTTATTAAATGTCCTATGACTCTATCTATAATATCAGTTGTGCTGATTGGGTGGAACCGACACAATAATTGAATTGATGGGATGGGATGGGAGAAAGAAAAATGGGGGATTATCATATAATCTCTCAAACTTATCAATTTTACCTTCTAAGATAAGGAATATTTCATCGAACCATATAGTCCCTAGCTTAATAAGTACACCCTCCTTCTCATTTTACTAAGTTCACCCTCCCATCATTTTCCTAAGTTCACCCTCTTTATCAGTTTACTTTCTCTCCAACCACCATCACCTTTGGTCACCCCTCCCCATCTTCTCTGGTCAACAACTCCGACAACCACCAACTCCGGCAACTTTTTTTTTAATTCCGGCGACCAATTAACTGAAAACTTAACGTATCAGTAAGTTCTCAGTTGTCAACTAAACTACTAAGAACACGATCAACTCCGGCGACCTCTCCGACGATCAAACAACTAAGAACTTAAGTTATTAGTAAGTTCTCAGTTGTCAACTAAATCACTAAGAACACGATCAACTCCGGCGACCACCAACTACGGCGACCAAACAACTGAGAACTTATCAGTAAGTTCTCAGTTGTTAACTAAACTACTAAGAACATGATCAACTCGGTAACCAAATAACTGAGAAGTAAGTTCTCAATTGTCAACTAAACTACTAATAACACGATCAACTCTGGCGACCAAACAACTAAGAACTTAATTTATCAGTAAGTTCTCATTTGTCAACAAAACTACTAAAAATACGATCAACTCCGGCTACCAAAAAACTGAGAACTTAACTTATCAGTAAGTTCTCAGTTGTCAATTAAACTACTAAGAACACAATCAACTCTGGAGACCACCAACTTCGATGACCAAACAACTGAGAACTTAACTTATCAGTAAGTTCTCAGTTGTCAACTAAACTACTAAGAACACAATAAACTCTGACGACCACAACCTTCGGTGTCCAAACAACTGAGAACTTATCTGTAGTTCTCAATTGTCAACTAAACTAATAAAAACATGATCAACTCCAGCGACCACCAACTCCATTGACAAAACAAGTGAGAATTTAATAGTAAGTTCTCAGTTGTCAACTACTTAGAAAGCGATCAACTCCGGCGACCATCAACTCCGATCAGTGTGAGTATGCCAATCCAATTCACAACCCTTTTAGGTGCATTTTAAATGATAAAATTGCATTAAGGGGCATTTTGGCAAATTCCCGATCCGTTCCGAGACTTCCGGAAACATTTTATAAGTTTCTCGCGAAGGAAGTATGTTTTAGTATTTTTCCCGGACAAAAGGACCTAAAAGGAATTAATCAGTTTGGACCTTTTGGTTATTAACCCGGAATGTTCCAGAATCTGGTTTTGGCGCCAGAATCGGTTATTGACTCCTCCAGTCGTGCGACAGCTTGAGGCATGGAAATTGGATACGTTGGGTCGTGCGACATTATAATCCCATTCCCATTCAGCGTTTAAATACCAATTTCCTCTCATTTGTCTAAAAAAAAAACCAGACACACAGAACATGCACAACTCTCACAAAGCTTCTCTCTCCTCTCTCTCTAGACGCAAAGTTGCCTTGCCCGCTCTTCAGATCCATCTTCTCCGGCCAAAACCCGTCGTTAATCTCCTCCCTGACATCAAAACCAACCGGCGACCTCACCCTAAACCAAAACCGCACCCAATTCACTCTCCGGCCAAGTCCCCACTGTTCTCTTCTTCTCTACCCAAAACATCGATCTAATTCCCTCTTAAATCCATTCCTCACCGAGCTCTCTCTCCCCAAATCAACCGGCATACTCCTCCCTCACCAAAACCAATCACTGGAAAACCCAACCTCCAACCTTAATCTGCACCACCGGTTATCTCCTTCTCTTTAAACGACGCCCCTCCCCTGTTTACAGCCTCCTAAGCCGTCAACCATTCACCGTTATAACCTCGATAGACCAAGCCAATCAAGTCCTCTCAATCCCCTCGATGTTATCTGCTCTCTACCTAAAAACCTAATCCAATTCCCAATTGCTTCCCCTGTTCCAAAGCTCAAGCCAATTTCTGATCGATACATACACGCACGTACTGGGAACTGTAAAGTCACTTGGAGCTAATTTGCCGTTTCAATCTGAGTTCGTGATTTTGTTCCGTGAAGCTGATTGAAGACTCTCTATACCGACTTGGTATAGAGAGCATGGACTACGAGGGTAACGACTTCCCTCACCTCTATCTCGCATTTACTGATTATTTGTTTCATTGCAATTGATATTCTTTGGACTTGATAATTGGACTCCATCCGTCCTCAATTATCAAGTCCCAACTGCCGATCTCTCTGTTTAATGTGTTTGGTTTGGTATTATTGATATTCATAATGTGATTTTGTGGGATTTGTTGTTTATTGGCCAAGGGAGTGTGGATCTCCCTATATCCACGTCCCCTTGGTCAATCCATTATAAATTCATTGGTTTCTGAATTGTTTGGTTGTTGTGTTGGGATTTGAATTTTTCTCTGTTGATCTGTGCTCAAACATGTAAAGTATCTGCAAACGGCAAGGTTATGTCACGCGACACAACGGACCTCATCAGTCCTGTGTAGCGTGACACAACGTGTCCTATGCAGAGACTACTATTTCAGTTGTAAATCTTGTTCTGTTTGTCCTCGATGTAAAGTGGGATGTAGCCTCCTAGAGTCAATAGCTTACAAGTTGTATTTCCCCCTTGTTGAGCAATAAAACAAAGCATTGATTTGCATTTTAATACATATCTTGTCATACACACTTTGCACACACATTTGAATGTCTTGGATGTTGAACATTGAAAGAATTGTCTACGGACGAGGCGTGTTGGGTGAACTCTCAGTTCTTCCCAACACGTAACTTGACCCCCGAACCCATTTTCTCATTTTAAAAGGTTTTCAATGTTTCCTCTAAAAACGGCGTGGCGACTCCTTTATTTTTTATAATTTCGGCGAGCGTTCATTCAGTGGCGACTCTGCTGGGGACTTGAAACTTTTTTTTCATAAGTGGGTCAAACTAAATTATTGTTCAACATTCACTTCATTCATTTGTGTGTGCTTGGTTGTGTGACATTCTATGTACCTAAAATGCATTTTATTGCTTTGATTTATTCCCTCCCCCTTCCTTGATTCCTGTTGAGATTGTGCTGGTTCTGGGGCTGAGATATTGCATTGTGCTTGGAGCCTGGGGCTGATTTGATCTTTGTTCAGATTCTGGCAATGTGACTCCTTCTGTCATGCGACAGATAGTGCCCTCCATATCCTGTGTCACGCGACAGAAGGTGGTCATTCTACAGGACTTGATTTCTCTGATACGGGTTGTGATTGTGGGGCAATCCCCCATGATTAAATTTCTGATCCTTGATTATTGTATCTCTGTGGGGCGTGTGTGTGTGTGTTTTTTCCTTTATCACCCCTTTTCAAATAAAAATAATAATAATAAAAAATAAAAAATCATTTTCATAAATAAAGGAAGATAGTCATCCACACACTACTTCACGTAGATCTAGAACCCTCGGGTGCGATTGACGGCATCGCAGACGGCCATGAAATTCGCCTACGCTTGAGCGCCTGAAATCAAACCTATCCCCCTAGCGCGTTATAGGTGGCGCCACACATTTAAACCTCACCCAAAACGGTTGGTTTTGACACAACATTTTCAAAAATACCCTAAAATGAATTGCTTCAAATTTTTTTAAAAAGACATTCGTACCTACTCCAAAACCTAGCACGTGTGGGCATGTTGCCAACGCAACATGGTTTCATGAGAGGACGTGTCGTTCCCACGGCATGTTCTAATGAGAGATCATGTCGCTTTGTCAACGTGCACCGACGAGAGGTCATGCCGGATTTTTTCTTGAATTTCTTCAGGAATACCCATTATGCTGCCCAAATTTCTCCAGAAATTGGGGCTGCTCGTTCGTCCCATAAATGCTTTGGTTTTGTTTAGGTACTATTGCCTATTATTATTTTTGAACCAATACATTTGGTGTATTTTTGGGATGATGTGTCCATAGGTTCCCCCGAGGTCTAGATTGCGTGAAATAAAGGATTAGCCTTTCCCAACCATTCATAGGACTTAAAAGACACCGATTTCTACTTAAAGATTAATAAAGTGTTGCACGAGTCCGTCTCCTTTCCCGCTCTTCCCTCTCCCGTACCACCTCAAAGTTCTTTACCCTATGTCTATACACGCTCTTACCTCTTCACCTCCGCAAGGCTATGGCAAGTTGGGTGTGCGCTCTCGTCCCCGGTGCTCATTGGTCCACATTCCCGAGGCATAAGCAGTTCATATCCCATGGGTCAGCAGAGTGCAAATGGTGCGTCCATCGAAAAGTAGCGAGCTACCCTTGAAGCTGTTTTTCCTCACGAGTGGGAGGCCTGGGTGCTTGCTCAGATTGTTAAAGATAAGGAGGACGACTGGCGAATGACAAAGAGATCGAGAAGGGTCCTCATGCCACCAATGGTAATAATGCTCTTCCTCCCATCCAATGTTGAAGAAGTCAATCAGTCCTCGTAGGGTCTAGAATGTCCAATGTCGGACATGAGTCTGTCGAGTCCAAGTTTGACCAGGTTTTGCTTTGCAGTGATAAAATCTTTGTTTCTATTCTTGCTAGACTCGAGACATTACTTGCACACCTGCGTTACATTTAATTGAAATGGTCTTGTTCCAAATGATCACTTGTGCTGCTCACCGACCAACGCTTTGAAATGACTAATATTTAAATCGATCAGAGTGAGAAAACAGACTGATATCCTTCTCAAAGTGGGGCTTACCAACTCCCCACCTCGATTCCCATATGCTCACATGTCTTCCTTCGTCCTCCCTGTCTCGTTGTTCGATGAATTTGCAAGGATCTTCCTCAAAGTAAGCTTAAGCAAAGCAATGAAGACTTAATCTCGTTCGGATCATCCGGTAGGGACTGCGGTTGAAACCTTTCACCCATAGGAAAGCCATTACCTTACCCTCACTAAATCATACCCCTTCATTTCAAGATCGGCATATTTGAAACCCGTTTAACCATCTCAAGAAGAAGAGGGACTATCCTTGAGGCTCCCGTGGTTCAAAGAAAGATCGACCGTTTCCAAGCTCAAGAATGACGGAAGGCAATAATCCATCCTGGGGACTAGCTGAAATTCTCCTCTCAAAAACAAAATTGAAAAAAAGAGAGAGAGACAAAAATACAAAAAAAAATAATAAATACAAAAAAAAAGAGAATAAGAAGAAGAAGAAAAGAAAGAGAGCCTAGTCCCCAGCGATCCTCTC
The DNA here is from genome assembly GCA_022495995.1 of Adenophora triphylla var. japonica. Lineage (NCBI taxonomy): Eukaryota > Viridiplantae > Streptophyta > Magnoliopsida > Asterales > Campanulaceae > Adenophora > Adenophora triphylla. Next base: position 131,447 of record JAFEMH010005552.1, read on the forward strand.
AAAAGCAAAAGTCCAAGGATCCGGTTGTTACTCAAGAGGAGTCTCAGAGTGAATAAAGAGACAACACGAATGTCCCTCACCACTACCTTGACCAATCCCAAGCCGTCCTCTCAATTTTAGAGGACATTACCATTACCCTTACCTTTGCCTTTAGCCGAAGCCAAGATTGACCTCTCATTCTTAGAGGCATTGAAGATGAAATCATGGATTCCCTCACCTTAGAAATCCCAAACACATACCCAAGAGCCAACCTCTCATCTTTAGAGGTTCAGTCAGCAAAAGGCCTAGCCGACCTCTCGTCTTAAGAGGTCATGATATCCTAAATCACCCGAGGGCCGATCGAAACCGCGAGACCCAGTCGCAGTTCCCACCGGATAGCAGTCTCATTCCAATATCGTCGAGATCTAAAACAGATTGTTGCTTAAAGCAGAGCCAATTCCATCCCAGCTCAAAAGATTATCAAGCGAAGATTGTGCAAATTCCGTCTGTTCATTCGACGTTGTATGTGAGCATACTTTATTACTCCTCCGTAAACACCTGCCGTAAATGTCCCACTGGGGCTTCACGTCCGTGTCTCCCATCGACACTCCAAGAGGACATGTTCTTTCAATTCTCAAAATCCTTAAAGGTCCTCAGATCCTCGAATTCCAACGTTAATTCTATTCATTCGGGATAAGCCCGAACTACGGCGACCTGAGCTCCTCCTATGGAGGGGAACGTAGGCAATCATAATTTGTCTGGTCGAAATCACAAACAGATCTCAGAAGATCCGGTCTCCTCAAGGACCATGCCCATACACTGTTCATCTTTCCGAGTTTGATTCTCGATATCAGTGGGCTTTCTCCTCAGGATTGATAAAGACATTTGTTCATATCGGCTTTGGTGGTTGAATAACCCGAACATCAATAAAGGGTTTTAAGCAGCTTTGTGATCATCACGAATAAGACAGGTGAAATTGTCTATGGCTTAGAAGAAGTGAGGCGAAACTCACAAGATGAGATGAAACTCACAAGTGTTGTCCTTAGTGTTAGCTACACTAACCACAACACATACACCAATTCTAGAAAAACACAAATAAATAGAAATAAATATAATTTGCAGCGGAAGAATTAAAACAATACACAAGAATATTTTTTTTATCAAGTTATATAAATATATAACTTTATGGGTGCCAGGAGGGCAAGACCTTTCTATTTATAATATGAATTCAATACAAGGTCGAAGAAGTTCCTTAATGATAAACAATCATTAACATAAGGAACAACATATAAAAGAATTCTCTCTGAAAATGAACACTCAAAACCTCACAAAAATATAAAAATCTATATGAAATTCTCGAGTGTCGGATTGAGTGTTGCCAACACTTGAACGGCAACACTTGAGAGCAGAATTCTATTTCTTGTGCAGATTTGCATTTTCTGAATTGGATGATATTCAATGAAGATCCACTGCACTATTTATAGGCCACAAAGTCTTGGAGCCTACTCAAAATGATCAGCAACAGCCTTGGAGTTTGTTTCCTCCAAATTCGCCTTCTCGCCTCATTTGTAGGAGACTAGGTCTTCTCTTGCTTCTCTTGCTTGTACCTCTCAGCTCTAGATGCCTTGTACTCTGACTTGTTCTCCCCGTGAATAGCTGAATAAAATCTCTTTTTGCTTCGTCATTAATTAAACAAATAAACACATGTTTATTTGTTAAATATCTCCTCTTCTTCGTGAATCACGCCTAGGCAGTTTCTGTTGATCTTTTCAAGCTCACTTTAAGCAGACTAACTCCTGTTATTTAAACATTAATTTCCACATTTTTATTTGTGAAAAATACAGTAACTATTTCAGTGTTGTCAAATCCAAATGGCAACACTTGTGGCAACACCAGTGGCAACACTGGTTTGCAATACTTGGGACAACATTCATGGCAACACATGATCTTAACATTAACAATCTTCCCCTTAGTTACTGATTTCTTCACAAAATTCAATGTGATGATCTTTACAAAACACTTAGTCAAACTTAACAAAACAAATAAAAAAAATGCCACGTGATTTAATAGAGGCAACATCAACCTTCAGATAATGTTTTGAAAATCTTTTTCAATCAAATTATCACACTCACACGAGTGGCAACATCAATCTTCAGGCAAATGAAGTCTCATAATATCAAAATATCTCCCCCTTAATACGAAATTAATAACTAACCAACATAATTATTAAAATCTTTAAAACAACCATCCAACCATTTAGCAATACCATCCACCAAAGTTTGAAGAAAATTCCAGCCGAAACAAAGAAAAAAAACCGAAATTAAAATTGTTTAAGCATTAACAAACCAAATAAATCAAATAAAATTGTTTTTGTTACCAAACCACCAAAATCAAGTACCATTCGAACCAACCATCAACCTTCTGCATATTCAGCTCCTTCACCTCCCTCAGCTGTACCACTTAGTCCAGCCACTCGACCATCTTGGTCACCTCTTTTCCCCGCCGTTCGTGTCCGGCTCGGGATTCTCATTGTGTCGACGACCCCACTTCCCGTGGAAGTGACGTCGCCGAGGGGCTCTGTGAGTACCCCGATCCGAACTCATGTTTGGGTCCACTTTAATTGATTTTTGGGCTTATATAATTGCTAAAATGCAATATTAAGTCCAACTATCCCACAAGACATCCAACCCATTGGGCCTGCCAGGCATTCGGCCCAATATGCCAAAAAGGTGTACGCTGTCGTCAGACATGGGAAGACACTAAGGCGGTTTAACTGCCCCTGTCGGACGACAAAGGCCTTCCCATCAGCCTGCCTATAAATACAAGGCATGACTGACCATTTTGGGGGAACTTGAAGAGAGGATTTAGGGAGGATCAGTATAATAGAGGGGAAACTCTGCCCAAAAGGAGTCTCTCTCTCTCTCTCACACACACACACACTCACCTCCCTCCTCACACACACACACACTTCAAGGTCAAGATCCAAAGAAGCTTCCTTTGTTGGTGTGTAGAAGGGGTGGACACCATACTACTGGTGATCTCACCTTGTGGACTACAATAGGTAGCCACTAAACCCTTCTCCCTCTTTAAATAGCCTTTAATACATTCATACTACCTTGCATGCATATTTTCTTTAATATTATGTAAAAATCGGGATTTTTGCATGATAAAGGTGGTGGAGAAGTGAATCTTCAATATTCACTTCTCCCCACCTCAGATCTGGACATTTGGTCACATTAGGATCAATAAAGTTTCAATCTTTACGCATTTGCATCGAGTTAGGAGGAGATGCACTACAAGAAAGAGGCTTATTTACGGCGGTTAAAATCCGCCGTAAATAATACGCGCCCCGCCGTATATAGTATTTACGGCGGACTAGCCGCCGTAAATAGATCCCCGTATAAATCATCGCCGTATATACTATATACGGCGGGACAACCGCCGTATATAGTATATACGGCGGATATACCACCGCCGTATATAAATGGAATACATACGTATAAAATGGCGTATTTGAGTGATCTTTATACGGCGGAATGTGTAACCGCCGTAAATAAGAGACGAGTCGTCCGCTCCGTGACGAGTCGTCCCAGTTGCACCCCCACCAGGTTCCCTCGTCCAAACGAGTCGTCCATGGCCATTTTATACGGCGGTCACTATATCCGCCGTAAATAACTAAATAGGGACGACTCGTCCAACATGGCACGAGTCGTCCCATTTACACCCCCTACTGGTTCCCTCGTCCCCCCTTTGGGCACGAGTCGTCCCTAGGTTTATACGGCGGATTTAGTCACCGCCGTAAATAATCCTATTTTTTTTTTTTCCCTTACTTTCAGATAATTCATTTTCCCCAAAAATACGTTCACAAAAACCAAATTCAACCTGTACACACACAATATAACCAAAAATACACAAATGCAATCAATATTTACAATCTACATATTAACACAATTAATGTTGAATGTATCCAGACATAATAACCATTATACAAAAAAGTTATTAGTTGTTGAATGTATCCAAAATACACAATGTCTAAAATCCACGAACACCTATTCATAACCGTCATTTCCACGTCGTTCCATCCAACAACGTTTCAATTCATCAATTTGTTGTTGTAACTTAAGGCGTTCTCATCAAGTTGTTGTTGTAATCAAGCTCCTGAAGTCGTTGTCGTTCCTCCTCATTTTTTCGGCGTTCCTCCTCAAGTTGTCTTTCAAAATCTGCCCGACCCCCGCCACCGCCTCCGCTACAAACTGTCCCGAGAAGGTTGGGATTTACCAAACACCTTAGTTTTGTTCGGACCGCCTCCCATACATCGAACTCTCCCATGGTCATCGTGAGCCAAACATACCAACAAAAATATTTTCACGCGCCGCGGAGAGTCTTGTTGCTCCTCCGGGCAGCCTCCTCAACCGCATCATTAAGCGTTTCTTTGTAACAAAAACAACATGTTCAATATAAATGTTTTAACTTTAATTAATATTATGAAAATGAAGTTAGAAATGAAAAACGTATTCTATAGAATAACAAAACTGAAGCAACGTAAAAGGTTGAAACTTTAACTTACAATCATTTGAGTGGTTTCTTGATCTCGCGGGTGTTTTGCCTCCGTGCGCGTATGTATGAAAACGCTTAAGCGATCGGTTGGTAATCCCTTGTCGCCTCTCTACAATTTATAATAGAATCATTTGACCAAAAAAAATATATTTATATACGATACAAAAAGAAACATTAATTGAATTGACAACCGAGAACTAAATTGAACGATGACAAACCTCTTTGATGACTTTGGGATGGGACGTTTTTCCGGTCCTATTCAGGCACGATTGTTTTTCTCGATTCAATTTATTTGTTTCTGATATTTCCTGGAAAAAAAAGAAGATAATATTAGTATTAATTTGACTACTTATATAAGACATTCACGATAATAGATTGAGATTAATTTGAAATATACCCGAGCCTTGGGCGTACCCCACATCGCAACAAGTGCAGCCCATTGATCCGCAACGCACCCACGGGGTGGGTGAGCCAATGCGTCTTCGTCAGATTCATACATCTTATAATGCTGTTTCAACTGAGTAATAATATTCATAACTGAGTCAATATTCATAACAAAGTCATAACTGAGTAATATTCATAACTATATAATACTTATTATATGCTTGTCTCACATTGTATTTCCAGTCACGCCACGCTTTAGCGAGAGAAAGAGCCATAACCGGGAAATACTCCGGATACATCCAACGAAATTGTATTGGACCTGCTAGCAAGGCCTCCTCGGCTAAATGCACCGGCAAGTGCTCCATAACATCAAAGAAAGCTGGTGGGAATATTTTCTCGAGAGCACATAGTGTGACAGCCATCCGATCTTGTATCTTTTCGAGATCAGCAAGTGTATTCACCTTTGAGGATAATTGCCTAAAGAAATTTGCCAACTCAATGATGGCTTTTACAACAGAAGTAGGCAACGCTTTTCGAACAGCTAAAGGGAGTAGTTGTTGGAGCAAAATATGACTATCATGGCTCTTAAGACCCCAAATAGCTCTTTCCTCTAGATGTACACAACGAGATATGTTTGACGAGTAGCCATCAGGGACTTTGACTCCCTTTAGAACTTTCAAGAATGTGTCTTTATGCTTCTTACTCATTGTAAACTGAGCCGGAGGCATAATATCTTTGCCAGATGGAAGCTTTTGTAGATGCAATGGTTTCCGAATGTTCATCACTTTTAGGTCTTTTCTTGCTTTATCATTATCTTTTGATTTCCCCAGCACTCTAACAGAGTATGTAGCACATTATCACACACATTTTTTCAATGTGCATAACATCAAGATTATGACGAACATGATTATTTGCCCAATAAGGCAACTCAAAGAAGATACTCCTCTTTTTCCAATTGTGACACAACTTAGGAACCTTTCTTTTCTCCAACTTGGCTTGTTGCTTCTCACCCTCTTCTCTTTTCCTCTTTTTAATAACATCTTCTATTTTATACTCTGTTTCCATATTTTCAACTTGTTTAAGCAATTTTGTTCCAAACAATAACTTGGGCTTATCTCTCACTTCATGAGTACCATCAAAAGAGCCTTTATCCTTACGAAAAGCATGACTCCTAGGCAAGAAGCGTCGATGACCAATATAACAATACTTGCCACCATGATCCAACCATCGTGCTTGAGGTCTCACATTGCAACAAGGGCAAGCATATTCACCTTTAGTGCTCCATCCAGCACAACATTGCATATGCAGGAAAGTCATTTATTGTCCATAATAGTGAAGCTCGTAAAGTAAACAACTCGTTCCTTGATGCATCATAAGTTGATATACCATCTTCCCACAATTCCTTCAACTCATCAATTAACGATTGGAGATACACATCTATCTTGTTGCCCGGCCCTTTTGGGCCTTGAGTAAGCACCGACAAGAAGAAATATGGCTGTTTCATGCATAACCAAGGTGGAAGATTGTATGGCATAAGCACAACCTAGCCAAGTATCTTTGTGAGATATAGTCATTGTTACGAAAGGATTAAATCCGTCGGATGCTAATCCCAATCTAACATTTCGAATTTCACTTGAAAATAATGGATAACGTTCATCGAATTTCTTCCACGCACGAGAGTCTCGGGATGCCTCAAAGACACCATCGTCTATTCTTTTCTCGGCATGCCATCTCATGAGTGTCGCGGTCTTAGATGACCAATACAACCTTTGCAACCTTGGCTTTAAGGGAAAATACCATACTTTCTTCATCGCTACCTGCTTGGGAAGTTTATTCTTGCCACTTGTTTCCGCACCTTCACCACTACCCCCTTCTTCTTGTTGCTTATATCTAGAGGCTCCACAAATTTCACATTTAGTAAGTTTTTCAGTTTCAGTTCGAAACAACATACAATGATTAATGCACGCGTCCCACGTTTTATAACTAAAACCCAAATCCGTTAGCCATCTTGTACGCCTCACGATAGGAACTTGGCACTTTCGCCGACCGAGGCAATGCCCTAATGAAAATTTTTAATAAAGAAGTAAATCCCTTATCGGTCACTCGATAATTAGCCTTCCAAAGTGCATAAGTTCTACAATAAATGAGAGTACCGTAAACTTATCACACCCTTCCCACAAGGCTTGATCGATCTCTCAAAAGTCTAAGAAACTTTGCGGTGGATGCATCTCGATTGTACGATTTCTTCAATTCTGGCCGGGTTACTATCCGGCATACCCATCCCTTCATGTACCATTCGCCTCATACAATCTTGCACGCCCAATTCAATTTCAATGCCATCTTCGCTTGTCCTATCATTATTATCATTCTTACGCGCCGAAATGTACTCTTCCCCGTGCCTAATCCAATTCTTGTAATCTTTTTGAAATCCCACTGCAATACAATGTGATCTCACGGTTGCACGGTCTTCTTGGTAACGATTTGCGCATTTTTTACAAGGACAATATATTTCTTTAACACCAACAGACTTTTTTGAGAAAGCAAAATCGAGAAAGTTGTCAACCCTGCACAAATACTCATTTGAAATTCGATTATCCAAATCAATCCAACTTTTGTCCATATATGACTTGACTTGATATTTTTAACGTTAAAATACAACCTATATATAAGACCGATAGACACAAAGTTTAGAATAAAAATAAACTCATAAACAAACATAGTCTAAATATGTACAACTTTTGGCTCGATATAGATAATATACATTGTTGGAGCCTAGCCTATTAGTCGAACTTGGGCCCATGATATAGTATAACCCTATGACAACATCATTCGTTCTCTCTCACAAGCCCCCTAATGGAGAAGCTAATTTAAGGAACTAGGTTGATGTGCAAAAGAATATGCACATGCAACAAGATTTGGAACTATTTTTAGGAATTAGATTGAAGTGCGCAACATTATTTTTTGTGTAGGGTCTACGAAGGGTACTATCTTAGGAGAGCGATGGTAATATAAGAAAAGTGTTATTATATTTAAGGAACTAGGTTGGTGTTTATATATTTTACAATTCGACAAGTGGCCAAGTTTAGATATTTTACAATTTTCTCCATTTCCATTATCCACACTATTACATCATAATGAGATAAAAAAAAATCTTATTGTTGTTGATTGATGGTAAAAACAGGGTGTTCAACTCCTGTTTAACAAACACAGTAGTGCAACTTCTTATTTAAGGCACTATATATATAAGCCAAGGACCTTGCACAAGTCACCATGTAGGGATAAAACAACATATAACCAGCCCTACACAATCTCTATACAACATTGAACAACTTACCTTTAGGGTTCAAGTTCAAAAAAACCAAGTTTTATAACATTTGGTTCAATGGTCAAAAACTGCCTTTCAAGCAAGTTCACGACCACTTTTAAAGCACTTCCCATTATCCAATTGTCCCATTTCAAATTCCTTAATGTAGTACTAAAGTTGTACTAAATACAGGATCAAAAAGTGTTCCAATCCGAGTTGTTTAGCCTAGGTTTGCAAAGCCTAGAAAATGGACCAAAACTGCAGATTATAACCCTTCAAAGAATAAAAGCTGTCTTTCAAGCAACTTTAGATCAATTTTTAAAGCTCTTGCCAAAACCTTTTTGGACAATTCCAAGTGCTAAAATGTTTTACTAAAGTTGTACAACAAGTTTAGTTAAAGAGTGGTTCAATACCTACCCCTTTACCTAGGTCTACAAGGCCCCAAAGTTGACCCTGCACTTGATTTGGTCACGAGTCGTGCATGAGTGCACGAGTCGTGAAACTTCCCTGCACGACTGATTCCAATTGCACGACTACCTCTCACGAGTCCCCCTCGAGGTCACGACTCGTGCTCATAAGCACGAGTCATGCCCCGGCACCGTAAACCCCAGCGGCCTTCGAAACATCAAAGAAACTCAACAACAACAACCCGGTTCAACACCCGCCCGCCACCCTTGGTCTCGGTTATTTTAAGGCCATTTACAGCAGTGCATGGACATGTTTTGGGACTTAAAACCTATCAAACATATGTACTTACATACTCGGTTCTTGCATTACAAAATCTTAGCTTACCATTATCAACAACAACAACAACAACATCAACAATAACTCACAACACCAAGAACAAAATATAATATATCGGAGTACTAACATTATTGAGTTAAAAAAAAAAAAAAAAAAAAAACCCGTAAATTAAAAGTAAATTAGAAAAGGGGAAAGAAATGTATACCTGATTGTTGTTGATTGAAGAAATCAAAGCTCAATTTCCCAGGCTGGAGGAGAGAGAGAGACTGAGATCGCTAGAGGAGAGACGAAAGAGAGACTGAGTAATAAGACCAAGACCAAGAACAATAAAATCCAAAAAATTAAAAATAAATACCAACCTGCTGATTTGGAGGAGAGAAAGAGATCTTCGTTCGTTCGTGCCCTAGCTATGGAGTCTTCGTGCCCTAGCTGCTGCTATGGAGGAGAGAAAGAGAGGGAGAGATACCGCGAAACTGAATAGGGAAATTTGGTTTCCCGGTATTTAATAACATTTACGGCGGACACGTATAATCCGCCGATAATAGTTAACTATATACGGCGGACGCGTATAACCCGCCGTATATAGTTAACTATATACGGCGGCTACTTATACACCGCCGTATATAACCTCGATCTCATACGCATTCACTGAGAAATATACGTATTTACTTACTTACGGCGGTCTAGACCGCCGTAAATATTAATTATATACGGCGGTATACATAACCGCCGTATATATATGATATATACGGCGGACGCGTGTCCACCGCCGTAAATGAGCGCCGTAAATAGTACCTTTTCTTGTAGTGATGGCTACTTCAAAGTGGCCAAAAATATGTGATTCATCACATTTGGCCACTAAAGCCATGTGATCCTCCCATTATACTCATATTATATTGTCTTATTACTGTTTACAGTTCATAAAGTTGCTTGGTTTGCTTTGGAACAAAAGGGGAAATCAAACAGTCTGAAGGCACAGAAATGGCCTACCCTTGTCGGACGACACAGGACTCTCAAGAGATCCTGTGTCATACGACATGGGGATCCCAGAAAGCTGCAAAGCTGTTCTTGGACTTCAGATCTGTCGTGCTTGATCCCCCTTTGTAACTTGAAGCTTGCCTAAGCAACTGTGGCTCATAAGCCACTATTTGGGTGCCTAAGATCTGTTTGGGTGCGATTTATCGGAGGCGGTTTTCCATATGACATGAATAACTTCGGATATTCTATGTCATATGACATCCGTATCATTCAAAGTCTATCGTGACTTTGTTCACTCCCGTCAATCCCAGACTAGGCTTAGACCTTCAAATAGTGACTCCAATGAGTCAAATAAATGTCATTGCAGTTCCAGAATAGCTTGGTCATTGTAAAAGACAATCTGACCATTAGGCATCATGTCGTGCGACACCCTCTCTCTTAGAGGTCCTGTGTCGGACGACATCAGAGCTCTCTGGGCAGATTGCCTTACCTTTCTGCCTTGCTATGAAAATCATAATAATATGTAAAGGGTGTGGCCCCCTGTCATGGCTCACAAGTTGTATCCAGCTTATACATCATCAATGAAAAATGCCAAATTTGCATGCCTTGCTCATCGACACATATTACACACACACTTTGAATGTCCAAAGTTGTCAAATGTTGATTGAAAGTCTCGAAAGAGGCGTGTTGGGTGAACTCTCTAGTTCTTCCCAAACACGTAACCAGACTCCCGAACCCAAAATACTCTTAAAAAAATAGGTTTTTCAATGTTTTCCTTTAAAAACGACGTGGCGACTCCCAAAACCGAAGTTTTCAAAAACTTATCATATCATTACAACACAAAACCCTTTTAAAAAGGAAAAATGATATTTGATAAATTTCTTTTCGGGCGAGCGTTCATTCAGTGGCGACTCCGCTGGGGATTTGACATTGAAAAACTTTTTTTTAAAAAAAATAAATAAATGATGAAGACGATACTTGGTATATAGGTGGAAACCACTGACCTTCCTGTATCGCTCCCTAACCCGGGGCTTGGGATAAATGGTGGTCTAACAATCCCACGTACCAGTATCATTCTTCTATTTTCTGAAAGAAAAGAGAAAAGTTTTTTTTAAGAGGGTCTAACTTTCTTCAAATCAACTTGGACAATTTCGATATTCTCCTTGTGTGTGTATGTGTGTCATTTTGTGTGCTCATGTGAGCCTTGCCATACTCTTTGGTACGTGGCATTCTTGGGAGCCAGGGCTTTCCCCTTGCAATTTGCTCTTCCCGTTGATCAGAACAGGGCAGGATGACGCTGGACTATAACTACTGGTAAATTCTGACATTTGGGGCAGTCCCCTTTTGTCATGCTATGACTCATTCTCTTGTTTTTCCTTTGCATATTGCATAAAAAAAATCTTTTACAAAAAAGCAAAAAAAAAGTTATTTTTCCTAGAAAATACCTTCACACTACTCGCACGCTACCCACACATAGAGTTAGAACCCGGGAGTGTACGGACGGCATCGCAGAAAGTGACGTGTTTCGCTAATGCTTGAGCGCCTAAAGTCCTCCTAGCCTGTGAGTCAGCCAACACTTGTCTGTGACACACTTTTTACCGTGACCGGTTGGTTTTTGGCCAATGCTTTTCAAAACATTTTCAAACTTGGTTTTTAAAATTTTCTCACAAAGTCCGAGTCATGCATCGTCTCCAAAAATCTTGGCATACTTTCCCTCTTCGTGTCGGAATTACGACATAATTCAAGCGTAAGTACACGTTAAGATCTCTACATATCTCGACGTAGGTACATATCGATTTCTCGGCTTGGCTTCGTGAGAAGTCATGACGCGTTCTCGGCATGTGTCAACACGGGACCATGTCGAATTCTTAACGCATACTAACGAGAGTTATGCCAAAATTTCGCCGCTAAGCGACGAGAGGCCATGCCAGATTTCCAACTCGAAAAGAGGAGAGGTCATGCCCAATTCTTCCAGGGTTTTACCTGCAAATTGCAGTCTCGTACATTCAAACGTACGTCCGACCCTCTCTCCTCCCGAGTTTAGACGTTGACTTGGACTTGGTTTTGAAAACCCCGAGTTTGACTTGTTTTGGCTCGTATGCCCATAAGTTCGTTCTCCCTTTCGATTGGTGGGTTCCACGTGCCCTATAGGACCTCTGCCGGGATTGTCCGTCCCGGAGGTGCAATACAGGTGGAATACAGGGGGTCTATAGACGTAGTGATGGAACCCACTGATCCAGGAATAGCGTAGAATGCGAAAAAGAAGGTTTCCCCCTTTTCCAACCATTTCTAGGATCAATAAAAATCATTTTTATAAAAAAAAAACAAAAAAATATAAAAATATATATAAAAAAAAGAGAGCATATGCATGAGTCCGTCCTAAGCCTGTCCTCTCCCCTACCTAAAACCGTTCTCTCCCCCTTTCAGCGAGCAAGTATTGGGTCAGAGTTCCGGGCGGTCGGTTAATCAGTTTCTCTCCACTCAGGGGTTCATTTCCAGCAGTCTCAGAAATGGCAGATTCGCAAGTCTCAGCGGGTTTGGGTCCGAATGCGGGTGTTGATCCAGCTCAGAATCAGAATGTCAGTTAGGGTGTAGGGTCAGATCAAGGTCAGAATGCGGGGCCGAACGCAGCTCTGAATGCCTCTCCTAGCAGTGGTTATGGCATGGGTCCTCACATGACGCCCCCGGGAAGTCCGTTTGTTAACCCTCACCCAGGTTTCAACTTCTCTCAAGAAGCTTCCCTCCGTGCTGCTCTCGAAGCCTCTCGTGCCCATAAGGAAGCCGGTTGGGCTCGCTATGTCGAAGTAATGCGCATGCAAGGCGTTGCCGTAATCCGTCACCCCGATGGGTCGTACGAAGAAATCAGGGAAGAGCCCGATGTCACTATCACAGGCACTGGCTTTGTTCCCCCATCCTCACCTAGGCAAAGCCTTCACAATATGCCTCCACCAGTCTCCTATGGTGTGCCTGGCTCCCTCTCGGTGCCGACTCATGGGGGTATGTCGAGACCTCCCCCTATCCCAGTATCTACTTATGGTATGCAATACGGGCTGAGGGGCGAATCAAGCTCCTTACCGAAGGTCAGTGCTCAGGACCAATTTATGTTTTATCCCCGTAACTCCGCCAAGGTGGTCAGCAACCCAGAGGTGTCAATCAAGATCCGCTTGGGTATACTCAGAATCAGTTTGGGACTCGGGGTCAAAGTCCGTATAACAACACGGGTCAGCCGTCCAACCCAACCTTTGGTGGTCAGTTTATTGCTCCTCATGATCAGTCCAATCAGCAGCAGAGCGGATATCGCATGTCAGGAAGCCAGATTTGCCAGGATCAGATCCCACAATACCAACAACCCCAATTCCAAAGCAACATCCCTCAGCCGGCGGTTTGCTCTCCTCTCACCCAACATCTGTACGGTTCCACCCCGTATTCAGCTCCGTGCACCGGTGTCAGGTCCCCTGCCCATCGTTAGTTCAGCAGTCAATCAGTACAGTTCGGGCCCCGGAATCCCAATGTCCAATTCAATGGTTACGACATGTACGGGAACAAGATCCCCAGCCCAGTTGGCTTAGTGGACAGCAATGTTAGCATACCCAGAACTCTTGGTCTTCCTCCGGCTGCCTAGCCAATCAGGCCCACGCCAGAATTCCCAGTGCCATCCTCAACAGTAGCTCCGACTATGGGACGACCCCCATCCTCCGAGGTTTCAAGTTTGAAAGAAGAACTGAAGTATGTGAAAGAGCAATTGCACAAAATGACTTTTGGATCCAACATGGTCAGCTCCGTAGAGCTCAAAGACTCCAAGGCTCTCCCGAAGAACTTCAAGATGCCCCCCATAACCAAGTTTGAAGGCTCCACATGCCCTAAAACTCACATGAACAGCTACATCATGTCAATGGGTGCTAAAGGGGCCACCGAAGAGATGCTAGCCCTTTACTTTCACTTATCCCTCGATGACTCTCCTTTAAGGTGGTTCCTAGGACTTAAACCAGAAGCAAGGGCTACGTGGTCCCAGATCAGTGATGCTTTTTTGGACAAATACAAAGGAAGTGTCGAGTGGTACACCACTCGTAGTGACTTGATCGGCACCATTCAGAGGCATGATGAGTCTGTCACGGACTTTTATAAGAGGTGGAACAAGAAGCTTAACGAGTTGGTTCTCCCAATCCCCCTCTCTGACGAGAAGTCCATCTTCCTTTCATGCGTCAAACTGTCTGTCAGAGAAGCCATTGGCCGGGGATACTACCCAAATCTGCGAGAAATGGTGAGCGCAGGGGCCGAGAGTGAGAATGCTACCTATTCCATTGTCCCAACTCCTGCTCCTGGTAACACTCCAACTCCCCGCTATCGAGTTCCAAGCTCTACCCCTGTTGCTTCAAAAGGCAAAGAAACTGCGGTCTCTAACACCGTCAACTATATCCAAGGGGAGAGCAATCAGCCACCCGGCCGTGGTGGAGGACGACTTCAGAAGTCAAAGTATGATGATTTGGGGATGCCGCTCGAAGAGGTATTTGATGGTTTGATGAGGACAGGAATGATCAAGCCTTTGGAGAACTACCCTACTCCCAACACCCCGGGACTGGATCGTAGCTTAAAATGTCGTTACCACCAGAATTCGGGCCACACTACCAACAGCTGCTTCACACTGAGAAGGATTGTTCAGAGTCTGATCGATCAACGCAAGATTGAAAAGCCAAACATTGTCACCAATCCTCTTCCCAACAACAATAACAACAACAGGTCAACATGATCGAATTTGTCAATGTCATAGAGTTTGGTGAGGCTACTCCCAACAAGGGTTTGAGTCAATTCGAGGCTATTGTGCCCGCAAACAATGATGTAATCAATGTTGATGATAAATCAAATGCTCATTTCTGCTATATGTTGTCTTGGGATGATATTCGAACTGCAGCAAAGCTAGCAAATGATGTCCAGCATAATGACATTTCCCCCAAATCTCAATCTACTCCCCTCACCTGGGAAGAAATTAAGCGTGCCGCGAGTTCAAGCTCGGCCATCACTGTTAATCAATTACGACAAGCAGCCTGGTCGTATGCTACACAAGGGCCTCCGATGAGTTGGTCAGAATTAGAAGCAACTGACGCAGATCATGACAAGGACCGGGAAGCTGAGGTAAATTTGCTCACCAGGTCAGGAAAAATGTTGGGAACCGATGTTGCCGGATCATCAGGAAAAGACAAAGAAGCAGTTATTCCGGGAGACGGGTCTGGTAAAATCCCATACGCCAAGGGGGTAGCCGAAGAGGATTCAATGGAGAACGACCCAATCCTTACACAGTTGAAGCGAACCCAGGCCAACATTTCTCTCTGGTCCCTCTTGACTTCTTCTTATCCTCACAAGTTGAAGTTGGAGGAAGCCTTATCTAAGACAATGGTGTCCGTAAATTCCACCCCCGACGAGGCATGCCAATTTATAGGTACCGCCCAGTACGGAAATATCATCACCTTTACAGAATTGGATTTGCCAAAGTATGGAGCCAATCACAACGAGTCCCTGCACATCACTGTTCAGTTAGATGGACGCCGGCTTCCCCATGTAATGGTGGACAACGGCTCGGCTATCAACGTATTGCCTGCTAGAATGATGAGCCTGTTGAACATTAAGGCCACTGATTTGAAGCCATCCGATCAAACCATAAAGGCGTATGACTCCACATCTAGGAAGGTTTTGGGTGTAATACCATTAACCATGTGGTTCGGCAAGAAACCTCTGATAGTTGAGTTTCAGGTGATAGACATTCCGGTCAGTTTCTCCGCCTTGCTAGGAAGGCCGTGGCTGCATCAAATCAATGGGGTCGCTTCCACCCTACATCAATTCATCAAATTCGTCCAAGACGGCGAGCTGACCATCATCTACGGGGATAGTGTTACCATCGAGGGCACCAATCATGAGGGAAGGCCAGTAATGGAAATCAAACATGATGAAGCCAACTTGATGTTGAGCGGTTTCAGGGTCGAGAGCCCAAAAGCCCATATCTGCACAATTGACCTGACAACTTCATTTGATAAAATTCCTCTAGTTATGGTGATGATGAGACGTATGAACTACATTACGGGGCTTGGCCTAGGAAGACGTCAGCAGGGCACTCACAAGCTTGAGGAATTAAAGCTGAAAAGGGACAAGGAAGGTCTGGGCTATGTTGAGAAAACCCCCAAGGACAGAGAGGCCGACAGGATTGAAGCCACAGAAAAGAGGAAGGCTAGTGCTGCTGGAAAGCCATATGTCAAGCCTAATCTCCGTCCTTATCACCCTTCCTTGGAAAAATACTTCGTCAAAGAAAAAGGTGATGATTTTGTGTGCCCCAAGGGCCAACTCGAGAATATGAAAGGCCTCACTCTGAAAAGCAACCCTATCAAGGGGTTTATCATTGGCAAATCCAACATTCCAGGGGCTGTGACTACTTTCGAGAACCGATACCACTTCTGGGGAAGCCCTGATTTCACCGACCAGTTCAGGAGGTTGTCTATGGTCGAACCTATGATTGGGGAAGTCGACAAATCCACCGACCTCGATATGGGTGAAGATGTTGCAGCTTTGTTCGATGAAGCAGACTTATCAGAAACAGCCGGAGCTGATCCACTGATGGAAGCACCGTTGATTGATTTGTGTGAAGATACACCGCCAATGACAGGGGCTGTTACCAAAGGTCCCTTCAGCATGGTTGACCTTTTGACCAGGAATGATTATGTACCCATAACAGATCTTACGATTGGGAAAGATTACTTATCAGTGATCGAGTTTGACGGGAACAAAGAAATTGATCCACGCACCGTCGTCAGCACCTCGGAGATGCTGCTCCGGAATTGGGCTTCCTTCAAGGGACCGATCGCCAGCCGGGAGATTATGATGAAAAAGCTCGGGCTGACCCCTCGTCCTGGTGTGTCTGAGTCTAAGTCTGCCCCTGTAATCCTGAGTCAGTCCTCAGAGTCTTTTGTTATCGAGTTCGAGTCTCTAGATAGGACTGATACTCTCACGGCTGATGATAATCACCGTGTCTTTAACTCTGTCTTCCCTTTTGCATTGAATGAAATGGTTGACCTTTCTGCGTATCCCTTAATTGCCACCTTAACAAATGATAAGTTAACTAAGACAAATCTTAATGACTTAAAAGTGGTTAATAATGATTCATTTGAAGAGGACACAGACTTTTTAGATGAAAACTTTTTAAATGATAATATAAAGCAGGTTTTTGACCGAGACGACAATCGGGCCCAAGCTGCCGATGAGGTATTAACTACAGTGAATTTGGGAACTACTGAAGAGCCCAAAGAGACACAGATTGGCAGTTTCTTCACCGGGAAAGAACGGGAGGCCCTCATTGATTTGCTCAAAGAATATGTGGACGTATTTGCCTGGTCCTACAAAGACATGCCCGGGTTGGATACTTCAACTGTTGAGCACCGAATCCCCTTGGACCCAGAAGCCAGGCCAGTCAAGCAGAAGCTTCGCCGGATCAAACCAGAATGGTCCCTCCAGGTCAAAGAAGAGATAGAGAAGCTGCTCAGAGTGGGTTTCATTAGAGTGGTCGAATACCCCAAGTGGTTGGCCAACATAGTGACGGTTACCAAGTCGAATGGCAAAGTCAGGGTTTGTGTGGACTTCAGAGACCTAAACAGAGCTAGCCCGAAGGACGACTTTCCCTTGCCCAATATCGATCTATTGGTGGACACTACCGCCAGCTACGAAGTCAAATCATTCGTGGATGGTTTTGCGGGTTACAATCAGATTAAAGTTGCCGAAGAAGATCAGGAAAAGACTGCCTTCACCAGCCCGTGGGGAACCTTCTGTTACACGGTTATGCCCTTCGGTCTGAAGAACGCCGGTGCCACTTACCAGCGAGCAGTCACTGCACTTTTCCATGACATGATCCACAAGGAGATCGAGGTCTATGTTGATGACATGATTATTCATTCCAAAGGATCAGACGGTCAACACTTGATCGACCTGAGGAAGTTCTTCAACCGGCTGCGGGAGCATGAAATGAGGTTGAACCCAGCAAAGTGCACTTTCGGCGTAGTCCGAGGAAAGGTTCTGGGATACATGGTCACAGAGCGGGGAATTGAAGCCGATCCAAGAAAGATCAAAGCCATCATGGAGATGAAGCCGCCAACGACAGTCACAGAGGTGAAGGCTTTCATGGGCCGTCTCCAGTATATCAGCCGATTCATCCACCAGCTAACCTCTATCTGTGAGCCGATTTTCAAGCTGCTCAGAAAGAATCCGGAGGTTGAGTGGAACGAACAGTGTCAAACTGCCTTCGAGACAATCAAGGCCTACTTGGTCCATCCCCCAATCCTGTGTCCTCCACATAAGGACAAGCCCTTGTTGCTATATTTGACGATTCTGAGATCACGGCTCGGAGCCATGCTCGCACAAGAAAAGCCGGATTCAAAAGTGGAATATGCCATATACTTCGTCAGCCGGAAGCTTCAGGGCAGCGAATTGAACTACTCAGCTTTAGAGAAAACATGTGCAGCTTTGGTATGGGTGGTCAGCAAATTGAGACACTACCTCTTGGCGCATACAGTGCACCTGGTGTCAAAAATGGATCCCATCAAGTGCCTGTTCGAAAAGTCTTCTCTGTCATCAAGGCTTGCGAAATGGTCATTCTTCCTAGCCGAGTTTGATATCAAGTTCGTAACCCGCAAGGTAATCAAGGCCAAGCTTTGTCAGATCATTTGGCAGATTTCCCAAGCTTGGAAGCGCCCGAGTTCGAACCCCAATTTCCAGACGATGGAATTTTCATGATAGAGGGTACGGACCGTTGGCAGTTGTTCTTTGACGGTGCCGCCAACAAAAGAGGCAATGGTATCGGCATGGTGTTGGTTGATCCAAAGGATGTGCACACCCCCATCGCTATCAAGTTGAATTTCCCGGCTACCAACAATGCCGCGGAATACGAAGCTTGTATAGCTGGCCTCGAGGCAGCCTTAGAACGAAACGTCGAAAAGCTGGAGGTGTACGGAGACTCTCAGCTGATCATCAATCAGGTATCCAATAAATGGAGAACCGTGGACCAGTACTTGCAAATGTACTATGCTTACATGGAGGACCTGATCGACCAATTCAAGGAGGTCACTTTCCACTACCTACCCCGGGACAAAAACAGGTTCGCGGATGCCTTGGCCACTTTGGCCTCTTTGGTGGAAATTCCAGAGGGAAAATCGGTAAAACCATTCAGGGTTGGGAGGCGCGAAAACCCCGCCTACTGTTGTCAGATCGAATTAGAAAAGGTCGATGATTTGTGGTACAGCCAGATCTTTCAGTACCTTAAGCATGGCGAAGCCTCGTTCCCGACGGAAGAGGATGGTAGACTAAAAGAGGGTCTCCGCGCCAAAAGTTTACAAGCTTTGAAAAGGTTGTCTGCACAGTACGTTATTCTGGGAGACGACCTATGGAAGAAAAGGCACCGAGGCCCACTTCTACTCTGCATCAGCAAGTCTAAAGCCAGGAAGGTCATGGAAGAAGTCCATGGTGGCGCATGCGGACCACATATGAACGCCCGAGCCTTGATGTTCAGCATACTCAGGATGGGTTATTATTGGATCTCCATGGAAACTGACTGCATTCAGTTTGTACGAACCTGCGATAAGTGTCAGCGGTTCTCCAATCTCAACCATATACCTCCCCATGATCTCTACTGCATGAGCACTCCTTGGCCATTCGCAACTTGGGGGATCGACGTTATTGGGAAGATAACTCCTGCCGGCAACAACGGGCACGAGTTCGTGTTGGTCGCTGTAGATTACTTCACCAAGTGGGTTGAAGCAGCGTCCTACAAAGTCCTCAACTCCAAAAAGGTGGCCCGCTTCATAAAAGAAAACATTCTGTGCCGATATGGAGTCCCAAATGAGATTATCTCAGACAACGGGTCACATTTCGAGGGACACACCGACAAACTGCTCGCGGAATTCAGAATCAAGCGACACAAGTCCTCCCCTTATCGCCCTCAAACCAATGGTGCTGTCGAGGTCGCGAACAAGAATCTAGAAAGGATCATCCGGAAAATGGCTGAAAGGAGCCGGGATTGGCCTGAGAAGCTTCACTTAGCGCTTTGGGGCTACCGTACTTCAGTAAGAACGGCCACCGGTGAAACCCCGTTCGCTCTGACATATGGGATGGATGCCGTTTTGCCCATTGAGTTAGAGATACCCTCCCTTCGGGTCCTGCTTGAAAATGAGGTCAACGAAATAGACTGGCTTCAGAGTCGACATGACGAGTTAGCTCTCCTGGACGAACGAAGGCTTAAGGCAATGGAGCACATCCGGGCTTATCAGAAGCGCATGGCTAGGGCCTTTGACAAGAAAGTACATCCCCGCGACATAAAAGTGGGTGATTTGGTCCTAAAAGAGAAGCCCCCGAATCAATTCAGTCCTTTGGGCAAGTGGGCTCCAATCTGGGTAGGCCCGTATCTGGTAAAAGAGATCTTCTCTGGCGGAGCAATGAAGTTGACAGATTTGGATGGTAATCCCTTCATGCACCCGGTGAACGGCGACAAACTGCGCCGCTATTACGTCTGAATCGAGTTTCCCCCTCTATAAAAAAAAGAGAGTAATAAAAAAAAAAAACAAAACAAAAGCGCGAAAATAATGTACCCAGACGAGACTGAAAACCTCTCAAAAGGCAGTCCGTGCAAAACAAAGGGCGCGCTCGGTGCTAAAAGAATATACCCAACTAGGCTGAAAACCCTAAAAACGGGCGGTCTAGGTAAAAAATAGGGTTGCACCATTTGTCCCCCTTCTATCTATCCCTTTCTTAAACACAAAGTTAATTGGGTCGAACTACGGAGACCTGAGCCCCTTAGTCCATTTTGTAAAAGGGGAACGTAGGCAGCCGTTCGCGGTTCGGTCTAAAAATCATAAAAATCACCAAATCCTGTCAACAGTTGTATTTGTGATTACCAAAATGTGTCTTGATTAAGTTCTGAAGTAATTTCAACTTTCATCACATTAATACATTCATTGATGAGTTCAAGCACGGTTTACTCTCGACTCATTAACATTAGCAAAAATAATATCTTTTAAAAGGTACATCTAAATTGTCTGTGTCGGCAATAAGGGATACAAGGATAGGTCACCTAATCCTAGTCGCTCGTTCCCGCTCCCGAACTAGCACCCTTCTTCTTCCTCTTCCTCTTCCTCGGTCCTCGGGAGGTCTTTGGCTTAGCTATCCCAAACATTTATGTCTCCCGTCGCCCCGGCTCGGGAATAATACGAGTCGATGAGTCAACCAATCCGGCAGCCTCTGCCGCCGCCCGGGCAGCCTTCTCCTCTCTCGTAGCCTGTCCTCCGAGCCATAACTTCAGGGTCACCCCTCATTTTGGCTCTCCTCTCTACGAGTCTCTCAAAATCCGCTGCCGGATCATCGGTCACGTTGTCAGGGTCAGCCTGTGCCTCGGCATCACGTAACTCCAGGCTAGATTGGTCTCCTCCTCGGATCCCTCGGTAGTATGCTTCAATGGTGTGCTGAACTGGTCCCATCTGCTCCCCGTACCAAATAAGATACATGGTGGACACATATGTGATTCTCCGGGTCTTCCGTATCAGTGTGTGAGCGGGAAAAGCTGCTCCTGAAAAGGCCCTGGCAAAGAACCTGAGAGTCTGGACATCAGTCATGTCAAGAAGAACGGTGTCCCGAACCATCTACTCTCTGAACCCATCAACAGCCTGCTGTGGGTATCCATACTGCCTCTGGACAAGCAAGGGAATGCTAAATGATGAGAAGCGCAATCCCGGCAGCCTCACTACAACAGAGTCATCCTGCCTGCCGCTCATGGTCTCAAGCCTCCATCCAGGAACCCAGTACTGGATATCAGTGGTAGTATACCTGGCCAGTCGCCTCTGCCAACCTTCCTGTGAAGCCTCCGGAGCCACTCGCCTCTGCTGTGTGACCCAAGGTGCTGCAGTCTGCCCAACAGGTAATGGGGAGATGAGTCTCAACCGCTCAAAGAGCCACAATGACAAGAGACTGGGGCTGCCACATCCCATATGCAATGACCCTCTAGCCAGTCGGTCCATCCCATGATAAGTCTCCGCCAGCAAAAGGGGAACTACATCTCTCTCTCCCTGCCCGGGTCGAATGTCAGCCAATGTGGTGCCTCGAGAACCCCGCATCTGTCTGACGACTCCCAGCAGTAAACCAGAGCATACCCCATCATACTCACAAAAGCAGTACAGGGAGACCATAATCAGCATAAAAATGTCCATGGCCGTGGACGGGTCAAACAGCTCCGGATGCGATACAGCCAATCGGGCTATCTGGGCCAGGTCAACAAAGGACAGGTCAAGAATCAGATCAGTCACCTGCTCGGTGTGAAATCCCAAGAAATCGGCCAACTGCTCAGTCAAAGGTCGTGGATCGCGAGGAAAGACCGCATCTCTAAGCTCAGCTCCCCCAGTCAGTGCCCGGAACTCCTCAATGGTGGGTGTGAGATCATTATACGAGAGGGTAAAGACATGCCTCTCGCAATCCCAGTACCTGGATGCAGCCCGGAGAAGGTTCCAATCAACCGCCCACTCCTTTAATGCCCAGATGCATCTCAACCCATATCGTTGGTCGATAACCCTCCTGTTGTTGCTACGATGATGGTGGGTCAAATTTACGAGATCGGAATGGAATTGACGCTCTTTGGTCTTAGATCTGTCATCATAATGTTCCATTTTGGGCCAAAGATCGAATCTTGGGGCTAATTTTGAGGTAGAAGGCAAGTTTGAAGCCTGCTGTAACTGCTGGAATGAGTGGTTTACGAATCTGGGTTTTATAAAGTGCTGGGGGCTTGCTGACCAAGAAAGCTGTCTCTCAGACTTCCCCTGTCGCACGACATGGAGGCTCCATGAAGTCCTGTGTCGGACGACATGGAGAGGTCCATCAGGATCACCAGCAGCTGCAACTGCAGCAACCTCAAGCGACCCAATGCTTGCTCAAAAAAACCAACCAAACCTGTCTAAAGCACCATAAAATCATACCTAAACACTCCCCCTCGCTCATCAAGCCCACGGGAGAGGATTCGGCACATCCAACACACCCGCAGACGCATAAATGTCACCCAATGCATACAAAAACCACAAAAACACCCAATCACACCAAAAGCCACCATTTTGTGCCTTTCTTGGGACGAACTCGTGCATATGAACTACCAAATGCATAAATAAACAATAAAATACTTGTTTTTACAATCCAAAAGAACAAAAAAGTACATGCTTTTCTTCTCTCTCTCCTAAAAGAGTCAAAGCATGGCAAAAGGGGACCGTCATGATCACTCCGACTCGGAGTCATCGCCGGAATCATCCTCTTCACCCTCCTCAGAGCTGTCGTCATCCTGGGCGCTACCCACCTCCTCCTCGGAGCCGCTCTGCTCCTGGCCGTCGCCGCCACCCTCCGGCACCTCATGGATCTCGCCGTCTGAATCATCATCCTCGTACTGCGCCCAAGGCTGGGGCTCGGCATAATACCCATGCCACTCAGGCACGGTAGAGTAAGGGGGCTGGTAGGGATCATCCTCGCCATCATCACCATCAGGCTGGGGCTGCTGACTAGACCCGCCCGCCTGAGAGCTAGAAGGAGCCAAAGTCAGCCTCGGCCTCTTCTTCGGAGGCACAACGTCACCAGGCCGGGAGCTGCACCTCCCCTTCCAATACGCTGCGCTCCTCTGAAACTGGTGCAACATCTTCACAGCACCGGTGAGCGCCTTGGCCACCACCCTGTACGTCTTGGCTGGAACCTGTTCAATGAAAACAGAAAAGACAAATAAGCAATCAATGCAAACAAGAAAGCAGCTAAAAGCTTGAACAAAGCGTAAAAGATTGCTCACAGAAGCAGGTCACGCGGCACTACAAGTAGATGTGGATGAGTCTCGTACATATCAAAAGAGGAGCGGCGAATACTACCCCCAGCCTCATACTCAAAAAAGCGGGAGGTGCCGGATTCGCATCCCCGCCGCCCTCCCGGCAGCCTATAACCCGAGGAGTCACCAATCGGGTGAAGACGAACCGGGCATAGTCCCCACCATCGAAAGCCTGTACAGTGATCAATGCCGGCCCGCAGCCGCTCCAAGTCGCAAGGCCCGGATATGCCATATCCCCGCAGAGGATCATGAGGGACGCGAGCTTACTAGCCGCCATGATTTCACTATGCCGCTCGCGTAACTCTCTCCCCCAAATAAAGGGCATCTCCCTCCAGGCCAATCAAAAGCCTCTCGTCCCGGTCACCAGGCAAAGATCACCAACCACATCCTCGCCATACCTACCATGCCAGGGAAATGTCTCAACCCAACAGGGTACCCTCAAAGCAATCATGATGTCATGGTAGCAGGCCGTCTTACGGGGCTTCACTCCCGTCCACCTTCCGGCTCTCCCTAGCTCCAAAAGTCCAACGGCGAATAGCAAGGGAACAAATCTGCCGTAATCCTCTCAGGGGTACACCTGCATAGGGCTGAACAACCAAACACCTTACAGGCCCACACCTCGAAATAAAAGACAAAAGTTTTCAGGCAGGCAAAGAAAATGATATAAATGATGACAGAAAAGTCAATGTAATGCAGAGTCAATGTGCGGAAAAGCATAGGACATACCTCCAAGACACTGCCTCGATAAAAGTCTAAAGAGGTCACATCGCCTCGCTCACCTCATCCAGGCTCTCTGGACACATGGGCCAAACCAGCCTCTCCCCAAGAAAAAGTGGACACCTGGCTTCAATCACGAAGAGGCTCCAAGAAAGGGTCAATGCCGTCGTAGAGGCATTACAAAACAGGGTATCGAAAACTCACCTGCACAAAGGCTCAGCCAACTGCTTCAGCCTGAAAGGAACCAGAAAGCGACACCTCAAATAAAAAGGACGTCACTGATGCGTCAAAGCCGAGTGCAGGTCCGCCAGCGGAACCCCATTGCCCTTCAGGCGAAAGGTCATGCCAGTCAAGGCTCTAATGGCATCCAGGTTCAGCACGCCAGGGTCCTCAAAAAAGATTGGCCTCTTCGTGAATCGCAGTCGGACAGCAAAGCTGAAGTCATATGGAGTGATGGTCAACTCACTCCAAGAAAGATGAAATGTGTGGGTAGAGTCCCACCAATACTGCCTGAAGGCCCGCACCAGCTCTACGCTCCTGGCCGTGTCTCCAAAGTCTCCAACAGCTGTGAAAAATGGTCCAAGACCAACAACGAATACCAGGCCCTTGGGACTGTCCGGCAAGTCAGAGGAACCGGGAAGAAGGCCCCAGATGGTCGCAATAGCCTCAGGGGACCCCTTGGTCCGCAAAGTCTGCAGGTAAGCACAGCACAGGTATCAAAAACCATGCTTATAACAATATGTGCATTCATTCATATGCATGTTCAAAAAATCACCACATTCTTTCAAAAGAAGAAAAATAGAAAAAAAAATCTTTTCAAAAAATACACTTCATGCCAAGCATGCAATTCCTCTTTGGGTGCGATTTCCCCCAATTTTGATCTCAAACCCTAGAAATCAAATTTCGAAAGGGTTAATGTTTAGAATGCTTACCCCCTTCTGCTCCATAGTAGAAGTGTGGAAATCGAGGCCCAGGTAGAGCCCATTCTCCTCCGGAAATCTCTTCCGTCTATTCCGATCGACGAGTCTCCTCCTCTCGGACAAGACTTGTTGCACATTCCTTCTCGTTTCGGCCGCTGAGGCATTATCAAATCCTTGATTTAAATCAAAATTAAGGGAAGAAATTTAGAATTTTTCTCTCCCTTTCTCTCTCCGAACTCGGCGGAAACGGGTGTTTTTAGGTCTGTCTTACGACCTGCTTTAATTAAAACCGCCTTGGAGACTCCTCTGTCCTACGACATCCATGGTCCAGAGGGTGATTTTCCCTTTTGCCCCTAATCAATTGCCATCCTATCTTGGCTGCCCATTACCAAAATTCATCAATTCATTTGGGTTCAAATGCCCACCTCTCTCGGTCATCAAAGATCCATGGCCCGGAATGGCCATAAACTATCCGGTCCGGAAAATCGTATAGTTTCCAACACAGAAAAATAGCCTGGAATGGCTTTAAACTACCCAGTCCGGAAAGACCATACAGATTTCCCACACGCGTGGTGACCTCCCAAGAAAATCTTGACTCCCTCATCAAATTCGGGTGACTCCCAAAGAAAAAAGTCAAATCTTCTGGTGACTCCCAAAAAATAGTCAAATTCATGGGTGACTCCCAAAGAAAAAAGCCAAATCTTCGGGGTGACTCCCATCAAAATAGTCAAATTCGCGGGTGACTCCCAAAGAAAAAGTCAAATCTTCTGGGGTGACTCCCCACCAAAAACAGCCAAATTCGCGGTGACTCCCAAAGAAAAAAGTCAAATCTTCGCGGTGACTCCCCAAAAACAGCCAAATTCGCTGTGACTCCCAAAGAAAAAAGTCAAATCTTCGGGTGACTCCCCACCAAAAACAGTCAAGTTCACGGGTGACTCCCAAAGAAAAGTCAAATCTTCGGGTGACTCCCCACCAAAAAATAACAAATCTCGCTGGTGACTCCCAAAGAAAAAGTCAAATCATCGGTGACTCCCCACCAAAACAGTCAAATTTGCGCGTGACTCCCAAAGAAAAAGTCAAATCTTCGGGGTGACTTCCCAAAAACAGCCAAATTCGCGGGTGACTCCCAAAGAAAAAGTCAAATCTTCTGGGTGACTCCCCACCAAAAACAGTCAAATTCGCGGGGTGACTCCCCAAGAAAAAAGTCAAATTTTGGTGATCTCCTTGGAACATTCAACATCAGAACGCCCATCTTTGGGGTGACTCCCCACCAAAAACAGTCAAATTTGCGGTGACTCCCAAAGAAAAAGTCAAATCATCGGTGACTCCCACTCAAAGCACTCAACATTCGCGGGTGACTCCCCACCAAAATCGTCAAATTCGTGGTGACTCCCTACCAAGGAAACAATTCAAATTCGCGTGTGACTTTGAAAGAAAAAAGTCAAATCTTCGGGTGTCTCTCACCAAAAATAGTCAAATTTGTGTGGTCCCAAAGAAAAAAGTTAAATCTTTGGTGACTCCCTTGGAGCAATCCAACATCAGGGTACAAACGCCCATCTTCGGGGTGACTCCCCACCAAAAACAGTCAAATTCGCGGGTGACTCCCAAAGAAAAAAGTCAAATGCTGTACCTTCGGGTGACTCCCCTCGGAATAGCCAGTCAACATCAGGGTACATAACGCCCATCTTCGGGGTGATCTCCCCACCAAAAACAGTCAAATTTGCGGGTGACTCCCAAAGAAAAAAGTCAAATCATCGGGGTGATTTCTCATTAAAACAGTCCAATTCGCTGGCTACTCCCAATAGCAAAAGTGAAATCATTGGTGACTCCTCACCAAAGCAGCCAAGTTCTGCTGGTCACTCTCTGACCAAAGCAGCCTAATTTCGCTGTGACTTTGTAAAGGAAACAATCAAATTCCGTCTGTGTGCTTTGAAGTAAAAAAAGTCAAACTCTTCGGGTGACTCCTTAGAATATTCTAACATCAAGGTACAAACACCCATCTTCGGGTGAC